>LGRX02003080.1:0-38775 GCA_001247695.2 Cymbomonas tetramitiformis | reverse complement strand
AGCGCGGTGTGAGAGCGGGATGACCGGTTCGCCATGGTGTGGCTTGAGCGCGGTGTGAGAGCGCGGTGACCGGCTCACCATGGTGTGACTTGAGCGCCGTGTGAGAGCGGGGTGACCGGCTCACTATGGCGAGGCTAGAGCGCGGTGTGAGAGCGGGATGACCGGTTCGCCATGGTGGTGCTTGAGCGCGGTGTGAGAGCACGGTTTTTGGCGATGGGCTCAACTGTCTCTGCGCTTGGGCGTGTATGTCTCTTGTTGCACAGGTCGAGGAAACCACTAGCAGTGATGATGGACTACAGTATTTTTATCTTTACGGGCAGCGTGCTCGGGCTTGTGAACCCCGGCAAAGATCTCCCGTACAACATCACGGACACCGTATACAACATCGTCGCCATCAGCCTCATGACTACAGTCACTGGTCTTCGCACCTTTGGGCGTGAGCAGCCTGTGTTCTGGCGGGAGGCGGCCTCTGGCCTCAATCGTATCAGTTTCTTCATAGCCAAGGTGCCTGGCTAGGACTTCTGAATTGTTTCCTTCTCCTCCCCAAGGTAGTATTAGTGGTAGTCGTAGTCGTAGTCGTAGTTGGATCCGTAGTCGTAGTCGTAGTCGTAGTTGGATCCGTAGTTGTAGTCCTAGTCGTAGTAGTCGTAGTAGTCGTAGTAGTCGTAGTAGTCCTAAGCTACCTCCACAGATTCCATGTGCCACGTGTGCGTATCTTCCTGGTAGGCCCACAGAAGTGCTTGAGGTGTGACGCGTCGACAACTGTCAGAGCTGTGGCACCCTGACAATGCCACAGAGCAGTGTGACACGGCCCAGGTGCCACAGCTGGCGCAGGGAAAGGCGGTGGGCGTGTGCACGCTGGCGTGGGGAAAGGCTGTGCAGAAGGATGTGGATTTCTTGACTGGTGGGTTTGGGGTGAGGCAGTAAATATTTTGCATGACGGGGTAGGGGACGGTAATAGATGCCCCGAATAGCGGGGAAAGGTTGTGGCAAATTTTGCTGAATGGTGGGCTTTTGCTTGGCATGGCCGGAATTGATTTGTGCCATGATACCCCAAAGCGAGTGTTTGAAAAGATTCTAGATGCGCTAGATTCCGTGTATTAGAATTTGTGTATTAGGCAGGATTTGATTCGGGGTTGCGTCACTGCTTTTGCAGGATCTCTTTGACGCCGTCGGCACCCTCGTGAAGCCGGCCATGTATCTTGCCATGTACTTTGCCTTCGCCCAGCCGCGGTCCGATTTTACTGATTACTACTACATTACAGTGGGCATCGCGTACTGCTGCACCGGTGTGGCGTACCTGCTCTCCCTCACCATGGAGCAGTCCACGGCGCAGCTCGCCGCCTCCGTCATCTCGCTGCTCAATGCCCTCATCTGCACGCAGACCCAGATGGGCGAGGGTGACGACGTATTGTCGAACGTCATCTACAATGGGAGCTTTGCTCGGTGGGGCTTGGAAGGGCTGGTGGTGGCCGAGGCAAAGAAGCTGCAGGGCGTGTGGCTACTCACACGCTGCGGGGCTTTGGAGATGCTGCACTATGACATCAATGACTTTTCGAAGTGCTTTCAGATGCTGATTTTATTGGGTGTGGCATTCCGCGTGTGTGCCTTCACGTGCCTCTACGTGGTGAACCGAGACAAGATGCGCTGAGAAGCCCGACACTGTACTTATACATGTTGAATCCATACGAGATTCTATGAGAAACGCTGAGGTGCCTGTAGCTATATATGGTGAACCCATACGAGATGCCACGAGAAGGCCTGCTGTGCCTTTCCTGTCAAGGGCAGCTAGCTTACTTGCTGGAAGGCCATGATAAGGGCATCTATGGCTCCATTGGGAGCGCATTGGGAGAGTGTGCCATTGTGCTTTTGAAGGTCTTACCTCATTATGTAATATAATATGCACTCCACGACTGTTCTGTAGGCAAGGGAACGAATTCGCTCATCATATTGTGGTGTGCCTGAACCAACGGAACCCTCGCACACGTGCTTGCAGTTTCCAGTATGTGCATGTGTATGTGTATGTGTATGTGCATGGCCGGATGGAAGTGGGTTTTGGGAGGAGGTTGTCCCTGTGGTGCCATTCTGGCGGGCACTGCCTCTTGGAGAGCTCGGTGGATTCGTCTGCCTTTGCTGCAAGGAGAGGCAGAAGACGGTGAAGTCCACCTTCTGTGTTTTCGCTTGATTTTTGTGGGGACTTAGGTGCCCGCATGTTTTCATGTTTTGACATGGGGTGTCCATGCTGTGTGGTGTGACTGCATTCATGGCATAACCATGGACCAACGGGTCCATCCATCGACCGTGAGCCACTGGGGGGCATGCCAGCAGGGTCCGCGCACTTCGTAACCCAGAGACCCAGCAGTTGTTGGGCGATGATCGGTCACATTGTATCATCTTTCCATGCTGCTCTGCATCTGGGTTGGGAATATGTATGCGTTGGTGGTATCTTGTCACGGCCCTGCCCTGCTCTTGATTTGCTTCTCACATCCACTGGGATGATGGTGGGCTGGCTGTTGTCGGCTGATCTCACCATCATGCCATTTAGTGCAGCATTCACTACGGCATATCACCACGCATTGTTCATTTTGTACCAATCAACAGAGGGATCCAATAATTAAATCACACCATAATAATCACTGTGTATGGTCCCGCGCGACGAGCCATACAGGGCGATCCAGAGTGTGAAACGCACATATGTATGAGCAAAGGCCGCTGCATGGTCCGTGAATGCAAAATTTATCAATATCATAGTCAGAGTAGTATTAGGCACGAGATGGTTCGTGTACGTATGAAAAATGCTGTATTACATAAATTCATGGGAGTTGTCGTCCACTTGACAGCGCGTATCCTCAGAAAATATTCCGGAAGTAGCACTTGCGCGTGATCGTTAGGAACAAGATCGTTCGTTGTGCGTATATAGTATGATTTGGTGGATATTTATCAAAGCAACCTAGGGTTCGTGCAAAACGGGAACTTTGTAAAAATCGACGGTTCCGCTGCCTTGGTGAAAATCAACGGTTTTAGACGGTTTAGCCCCCTGTGCCATGTCCCCCTGTGGAAAATTCCCCGCAGCTGGCAGCTCACCCGCCGTCAAGCGATGTTTTTGGCACCGCGTCGCGCCAGCGGCTTCTCCGCCCGTGGGGTGTTCCCTTCGCCGTCGATTGCATTCTGCAGCCTCTTGACCTGGGAGACCATGTCGCCGCTTAGCTGCGTCTTCATGCAGATCACTCCCTGCAGCAATTCGGTCATTTCGCCCTCGCCCATCACCACAGTGTGCCGTGGTCTTGTGGGTCACCGTACGTGGGGAGTTGTCGTAGCACGTCACGGCGTGCGCTGCTGGATGCTATGGTTGTCTCCAGCATGTCGGTGAGGTTGTTGTCGTCGCCGGTGGGGACCGCCGCTGAAAGCACAGCTCCAGAGGCCCCACCCTGGTCCGCTTGCTGTTGCTGCCACGACACGTATATCGCCGCTGTCACGAGGTCCTTCAATTCCCCCAATGGCAAGCCGCCCAAGTCAGTGCGGACGATGGTAGCGCACACGCACGGCCGCGTAGAAGTCGGGGTCAAGGGAGGAGTACAACTGCCCCTTCCTCGTCGCGTCCGTCGGGGTCTAGTTCGCAGCTCGATTCTCGCGAACGAGTTGCTGCTCCTTAGCCATTGCGCAGAATAGGACGCGGGTCCTCTCTGGCTGGGTACCTCAATGCCGAGTGTTCGGCCTGAAGCTTCACCAGCTTCAACTTCACCGTAGGGGGAACGCAGCCTTTGATCAGGTCGATCAGTGCACGCCTCCCATTCCTGTCTAACACCGCGTCGGTGCCCTGGAGCCAGCTGTCAGTCGTGGAGTCAGGCACTTCACCAGGTACGTGACGAGCGAGGGTGTCGTACACGAGCTTGTTGATGTCCTCGTGCACACCAAGCGCAAGTTGAAAACGTCGACATCCAGTCGTCCAGCGGAAAGATTTTCTTGCTTCACGTTGATCGCCAATTTCGCCAGCTTGTCGATGTCGGTGTGGTCCGCCACAAAGTAGTACACATAAGCTCCGCCGAGAATGTGTCCACGCATAGCCTTATTAGCCCATTTTCGATGTCGACAACTGGAATATACGTCGGTCATCTTCTTGGAAACGGCCACGTAGGCCACTTTCGCTGCTCTGACCGCTCCTGCCGTATCTGTCCCAAGAGCGGCACCGGGCGCCGGAGGCGTAGGCGTCACCGGCGTAGGCGAATCTCTTACGCCAGCTTGTAAGCTGATGGAGGCGCCCAAGTCGCTCTCCCTCATAAGTATTCTACGTGACCTCGTAGTCAAAATACTCGAATGTCAATATAGCAGAGGAAAAACGGTTTTCGAGGAATAGATTGGTGCTAATCGGGGAATAGAAATTCTGTCCATTTCTGGGGAATAGATTATGTGTCACACGCACATGCGTCTACTATCACCGTTTGTATTATTTCCCCCCCACCCCACCTGTTGACTTGGTTATTGCAAACATGCGGAAGCCTCCGAAAAAGTACAGCAGGGTGTGCCTTTCTTGCGACAACGGCGGGTGTCGCTGTACTATTGAACACGCTGATGGTGTGCCTTTTATTGTCCTCTGTTCAAGAAAGAGGACACGGTAAAAGATTCTCCATTAAAAATGAAAGGTGCGTTGCCCTTGCTTTCCACGGTTCCCTTGTACTGTTGTGTGTCAAACTCTTGCGCTTTTTTCGATATCAAATCTGTCGCTTCTTCAGAGTAGAAAAAAACGTACCACGCTTCCACATCTCCTAAGCTACGGTCAAAACCGGGGTATTTATCACATTTATCACACAGGGCATTAACACAACATAACTTTCCATATACATTCTACGTAATAAGTGTTAGGAACAACTTTTTTTGCGCAAGCGAGATTTTGGGGTTTTCGTTGAACCAGATACGGGGCTTTCATTGAACTATCAGATACTGGGCTTTCGTTGAACCAGATACGTGGCTTTCGTTGACGAACCAGATACGTGACTTTCAGTGAACCAGGTACGTGGCTTTCATTGAACCAGATACGTAATTCTACGAGTTCCTGACCACGATACCGAGTGTGCAGGCAATTCTGCTTAAATTAGAAAGGGCTGGAAGCAAGATCCGTTCGGACTCTAGGATGCTGGACGGTTCTTGTGAGGGGGGGGTAATGGGCGTGATTCGAGCCAGCCAACTGGACTCACGCCCAACAGGGACGCATCCTGCACAACATGATCATAGCACGCATATCATATAAGCATAATAAACACATATTGACCGTTTGGCAGTGCAATTTCACCTCTAGCGGAAACGCGGATGTCAACCGCGTCCACGTTTCCGCTAGGCGTTTCTTCCCTCATTCGCGCGCTCGCCGCGTTGCAAGAGAGCCTGGGCAACGGATGAGGGAAGCGTTAGCAAAAATAGTATTTCGTATGCGTTGATTTCCCTAAACAAATTGCACAGACTAAACGGTCAACCACACATCTCGTTGTGGGCTGACGCGTTCATTTGGCGGAAGCGGGTGGAATTTAAGGAATTTGAAACCCGCAATAGTTGCGCTATGGGTTTTCATTCTTTGCGAAACGGGTACCCACATACTAAGTAGGAATATGTGATAATATTTCGAAGCAAAAGATTACTCAGATTAGTATACAATCTTAGAGATCTTTATTTCGCTGGACAGGGGCACACTCCCGGAGAGAAAGCCTTCCGCCTTTAGTTAAAATTGCATATTTAACAAATCAGACAGTAAGTATTTTCTCTAAGTCTTCATTGGCAATCGAACGGTTTTTGGTCACTTTGGGAACACGTCTGAAAATACTTGGAGAAAATACCAGACAGGTCTTTGCAACCAAGCCGACTTCAGTTCTCACATAAACGTGACACGGTTTACGCCCTCCCGAATCTGGAATTCACGGCCGTGAATATTAAATTAAGGCTTCACTGCACGTCTACCCCACACTCTTTGCGAGTAAATTAGATTAGGAAAACATTTTCCAACGTTCGCAACGCACATAGATATATCATTTAGACTCCTAGGAAGTTTTTGAGCTCTTGATTGAGCCGATCCGTGGCCGCATCAGCTCAGTTTGCAGTCGCAACTGCGAGCTAAGCTGATAGGCCCTTATAACTTTCATGCACATCGCATAAAAACTCAAACAGCGGAGGGGTTCTCGTGCGTTCTAGCGCACGATACTTGGCACCAATATTGCTAACAGCAATATTGGTGCACCCTCAAACGCACAACCTCTGATGTAAGCTATGCACAAAACGCGTGCTACACATCATGGGTTTGGGTACATGCAAACCCAAACCCAAACATGCCAAAACAGCAAAGGGCTTCCCGTGAGTTCCAGCGCCCGTAACTTTGCAAAAGTATTACTAAGATATATATCTTTTAGTTGCCAAAGGCCCAAGGCCTCAAAAGCCTTGTGCACGAAGCCATCAATTTATTTCTTTGGCAGATTTATTGGGTTGGTGTTCGAGTTTACCCAAACCCAATACATGCCAAACTGAAAAGTAATTCCCGTGCGTTATAGCGCGCGAAACTATGCACAAATATTCACAAGACATATATATTTCAGTTCTCAGAAGCTCAAGGCCTGAGATAACTTGTTGGCAAAACCATCAATTTATTTCTTTGACAGATCTATTGGGCTTGGGTTCGAATGTTTCCAAACCCAATACATGCTAAACAGCAAACGGCTTCCCGTGCGTTCTAGCGCACGTAACTGCGTAGAAATATTGCCAAGATATTTATCTTTGATATATTCGAAGCACAACGTCTAAGAAAGTCTGTGCGCAAAATGGTTTAACTATTTCTTTGACACAGATATTCAAACTCGTAAATCTGGGTCAAAGAAATAATTTGTTAACTTCGCGCACAAGCTATCGCAAACCTTGCACTTCAGAAACGTGAAATATATAGTATGAAGAGGTGCTAATTAGCCCCAATATCACCTGAGGGAGCGTCAGCGACCTCAGGTGATATTGGGGCTAATTAGCTCCTCTTCATGATATATTTGTGACACATCAGCCCTCGATTAATCGAAGGGATCATGTGAGAGCCACGTCATGAAATATGCTTTGCAACAATATTTCTCGACTCTGCCACGTCATCACAACTCGCGATATATTGCTCAAATATTGCTTACAGCGTCATCGGCGTGTCATCAGTGTCGCTGTCGACTGTCGCTTGTCGCTGTCGCTGTCATGACATGTCATGGCATGTCAATGACATGCCATCACAGGCTATCCTACCTCGGGCTGTTTTGATACCGGCGCGTCAGCGCACGGTGATCTGTACCGTCGCGTCAGCGAACGGCGAAGCGAACGGTGAAGATGTCTATGATGATCGTCTGCCATCAACGCAGTCGATCGTCTTTTCAATCATGAGTCACATTATAAAATACTAGCCAATCAGAAACTTAAAAAAAATATTTCCAAGATCGTTCGAGTTTTCAGTCGTCTGTCATAGTAAAAAAGATACTGCCAATCAATGCCTAGAAAGCTGGATTTCTAAGATCGATGCTTCGAACTTCGAAATTAACCCAAAGGGGACTTCTGATGCAATTTCAAGCTCGTGTCTTGTTTGCATCTTCCCGTGCACCTCCTGTTGTGACCCTGCTGCTGTGACCCTGCCTGCTATGAATATCTTTGTGCATAATGTTTCTGCGACTGACGTTAAGTGTGTATGCATCGATGTGTGTATGCATGACTAACTTTTTGCTTACATGCAGGATCAGTGCTCGACCGCATGATGACCTTCGACTAGTCGACCCCTTTCCGCGTGTGTTCATCTTCGACCGACTCCACGCTCAACGCTCGCCTACGAGATCTTCGCTGCATCCTCGCATACCATTTTAGTTTCATATGCACTTTCGTGTGTGTGCCCCTCATGTCACTGTACGTTTTCAGATGACTTGTGTGTTTTCCCTAATTCCCCGATCCCCCCCGCCATATGCCCCATGTGCCATCCGCGTATGCCCCCTTGTGACACACGCGCCCAATGTGTTTGTTGCTCAACTGGTGTGCCGCATTTTGTATGCACTCGCTTACGTGTGTGTATCGCATTCGTTTGTTTTCATCTTGTATGTTTTCGTTCCGACGTCTTGTGTGGGATCCGGGGGCTTTGGGTTTTCTCGCCCATCACCGCGCACCGCCGAAATCCCGGCCATGCTTTTGCCGTGTATGTTCTGTTTGCATAATGTATTTGTCTGACACGCATTAGAACATTTTTAGGCAGAGCACAGCACAGCATTTCGCAGGCGTTGTCGGCTTTGACCTAATTTCGGGTCAAAGTCGTCAATGCCACGTGTTCAGGGCTGGGTCACAGGGCATTGGCATTTTCCCAAGTTCGGAAGATTCCATTTGAATATTGGGGCTGTATGGCCCCAATATTCTGAATATTGGTGCTGATCAGCACCAATATTCAATGGAGTCTTCCGAACATTGGGAACACGTCAATGCACTGTGACCAATCCAGTTCTGAACACGTGGCCGCCTCACTTCCACATCAGCATTTCATCACTAATATAGCTCAGAATTGTTGCCTGCGTGGCACGTTTTCATTGGTCCAAACCAGATGTGTCATAAATATATACATCTGATCAATATATTTTGCAAAGTTACGTGCGCTGGAACTCACGGGAAGCCCTTCGCTGTTTGGCATGTTTGGGTTTGGGTTTCAAACCCAAAAGGCATCATGCCAGCACGCGGCCATCTTTAATATACTCAACGGCTTGCCATATGCTCTTGAGGGTGCACTGATATTGCTATGAACAATATCACTGCCAAGTTTCGTGAGAAGATTCTCACAAAAACCCCTATTATGCAAAGCCGCAAGTGGTTGAAACCATCTCACACCGCACCAACTTAGCTTGCAGTCGCGACTGAATGCTAAGCTGACGCGGTTGCGGATGGGGCCAATCGATAGCTCAAACAAAAGGTATTCACCTAATGAATACAAACGCTTTAGAATCGAATGGTGGAAAAGATTATGCTTCATGCTACATGCAATAAATTGTTTACAAGAAGGGGGTGTGCCAGACGCAAAATATTGCACACGCTGAACCTCCGCGGTGGCGGAGCACGAGCGGTGGACACCTACAGTAGTCTAGTGATAGTTCATTGTTGATAGTACAAACGATAGATGGCATGTGACATATAATATATTCCCCAGAAATGGACAGACTTTTTATTACCCATTTAGCACCAATTTATTCCCCAATCATTATGCTACCTATACCAGATGTTGCAACGCCGGGCTAGCGTTTCGGGTAAAAACAAAATGTACAGTTTACCAGAAGCCGAAACCAACGAAATTAACCAGATGATGGCGGAGAAGTGATCGTCGACGCCAACTAGCAATCGACGCAGCAAGGCGGTAAAAGGTAGCTAATCTCGACCGGTAGTCCCACGGTGAAGTCTCGTCGAAAAATGTCAAACGCGTCGCCAACACGTGATTCTGTACTGCCTCAAAAGTACATCTCGCCCCTTAGTGGAGCGCCCAACGTGTGGCGCACCACCTACTCAAACGGCGTTTTTGCGTAACATGGCCAAAACACTGAACGAATAATACGTGGAATGGGTCCACTGCCTACGGAGAGATATATCCGAACGATATATCCTAGTGATCCAGAATGCAGTGCACCGTTCACTTGTTGAGAGTGTAAACGAGTTATTGCAATTAGTGAGAGATATCTTAAAACCTAAACCCGCTCGGTGGGTCGGTCACGCACTGTATTATACTCCTACCAATTCAAATATGTCACTACGGTCTGTATGGACACACTCGAGTCTAGGGTCAGGGGCCTTTTGGAGGCCGATTTCCCCAAACCTCCAAAAGACTCCAGGGATCGTATACACACGCGCACACACTTCAAGGTACCATAGCGCTCCTTCCAATCAAATCAACGCATTCTGACTCTGCTAGGCCATGCCGCCCTCACGCAAGTGGAGCTCAACTCGAGCCCCTCATTCCATCGCGCCAAGCGTCGGCGTTTAGCCACTCGTCATGAAATAGTAGTGTATATCATAAAAAACGTGCGTGGACGCAAACGAACCTGGTGAAATATCACAACAACCTAGATACACAGTCTGCATTCCTCTTATATATATATATATATATGTGGCGGATCGCGATCATCATGGGTATTCGCCTGCGTGGAAGCCTGACGTCACAGCGTGCTCAACAAAAGACATTTCATGATCGACGTGAGCCTTATTTGCAACATTCCCGTGCTGTGCCTCGTGTGTTATGGACCGGGCTGCTCGGGAGCCGCTGCGGGCTGCGGGGGCACATGAGCGAGCCAAGAGGGCATTGTTCGGACCAATCTGGACTCACATTCTTACAGTGCCTTTTGCGATGGAGTCTTTTGGAGGGTTGGGGAAATCGGCGCGGAAGTTCTTGGACAATTGTGTACAACGCTGGCACGACCGATTGTTTCAGGAGGAGGAGGATGCAACATTCAGCATGGACGGCAACATGGCGGGGCTTTTCGACCTATTAGTTGACTTTGTTGCAGCGGATGACGGTTGCCCTGCACGGCTCGAAGTAGGGTTCCGAAATTGCTTGTAGGGCTAGTCATGATTATCAACATGGGTGAGCGGAAGGAATTTGTATGATGTTGATTTAGGTGGTAGTTTTGGCAGTTGGACGAGTTTGGTTGTTTGTTGTGCCTATGATACTTCAATTGTGAGTTGCGTACCTTGCGATCAAGTTTATGATGCTTCCTCCTTATACATATACATATACATATACATCTACATCTACGTATACATATACATATACATATACTTCCTATCATACCACGTTCAGGAAAGTGATAAGCAAAATAGGAGCACCCAGCCACCAAAGAAAAGGCAGGCCCTGGAAGACAATCAGGACGGTAGCAACCAGAGATCGATTCAACGCGCAAGGATGCCAAACGTGAGTGGCCTGAATATCTCAAGTTGTGATACACGTGGGCACACCTCAGAAAGCCTCTTGATGTCGGAATGCACGTACAAAAAGTTCTCCTCCTTGCGATTATCGCGTGGAATTGGCAAACTGTCCAGCACTTGGGACGCTGGATGTATGCTTACAAAACTCCAAGTGAAATTTTGTTGATACACGGAACGGACCGTATGCGCATAACAACTTTGTACGAGATTAAAGATGACTATCATACGTGCCGTAATGATAATAACAATACGGAATGTAACAAACGAGTACGGGAAGCAACAAACGCATATACCCACCCTCGGACGAAAACGAACAACGAGAAAATGTAAATGACACACGTTATAGTACATCTGGAAAATGGCGAGGCGATCCGGGATCGTTCTTTTCGTGATCCGGAACGGGATCGATCCCGGGAGGGAAGTTTCTTACGGGATCGATCCTGGAACGCTCCAGGTACGGGAACGATCCTGGAACGCTCCAGGTACGGGAACGATCTTGGAACGCTCCAGGTACAGGAACGATCCTGGAACGCTCCAAGTACTGGAACGATCCTGAATCGATGGGGGGACACTCATGATAAGTCCAAGGGTCGATTCAAGCATTCAAGGCAAGTACCATGAACCGCACATTAAAAAAAAGGTAGACTTTCACAAGGCTAGAAAGCAGGAGGCAAATTCAAAAAGAAAAAAATCAACAAATCCACATAAATAGATACACCTTTGAGTACACAAGCTACTTCATTTGCATATGTTCATACGGTCTCCACTAAGATGGTATCACTGGCTATTATACTCTTCTTCTTTCTCATCTATACTTCCCACTCCTATAGCGTTTTGGTGTTGGGGTATTTTTGTCTAAGTTGCAAGCCACTTGGTTGGTTGCGCAAGCTTCACACGCGATTGTGTCGTATTCCATCTTTTAACTTGGGTAAACATTCTTGAATACTCCTTGCTGAAGGTGTTTGGCACCTCTGTCTGCACATGCGATAGTGCCACAGTGAGTAGCAGTTGAAAAGAACTTATGCGCAAAAAACAACAAAGGGTAAATAAGTACTTACCACAGCTTGTGACTTCGTGCATGAGTTCTCATTTATTTCATACTCGACGGCCTAGTCTTTCAAGCTTGGGCCACTGGCCATCTGGCTTCTAGAGTTTTCTTTCCCTTTTCTTCTATTGCTCGTGCTGATTTTTTTTGTCTTATTATCCGCATTTTTTTCTTTTTGGGAAGGTGATGCTTGCTTGTTGGTCTCCGAGTAGCGCACGTCCATGTTTTGAGTGGCCATCCTGAGGAACGAATCGTGGTAAAGCTCAACACACATAAGCTGACATGCTGAGCTCAACTGAGAAGCAAAGCAAAGCAAACAGCAAAGTTGGGCAAAGCTGAGTCGAGTTGAGCAGAGCTTAGTCGAGTTGAGCTAAGTTGAGCTAAGTTGAGCTAAGTTGAGCTTAGTTGACACGCTGACAGGAGCAAAGCTGACACGCTGAGCTGATATAAGCTAACAAGCTAAACTAAGCGGAGCTGACAAACCGAGTTGAGCTGACACACAGTTACAGGTACGGGATAATACAACATAGACTGGAATATGTGTGTATATGTGTGTGCCTGTCGTGTTATTCCTATGCTAGGATACGCGTGTACCTCTCTGTGCGTGTGCTATGCCTGTGGTAGGATATATGTGTATCTCTATACCACTGTTATGCCTGTGATAGGATATGTGTGTTTTTTTTTCAAAAGCTAAGCTAAGCTAAGCTCAAAAGCTAAGCTCAACTCAGGCGTTGAGTTTGGCGCTAAGTGCTGAGCTAAGATAAGCTGAGCTGAGTTGTTTTCACTCATAGAGTTGAGGTGAGTTGAGTTGAGTTGAGCTGAGTTGAGCTTAGCTGACACGCTGACGTGAGCGAAACTGACACGCTTAGCTGATATGAGCTCAAAAGCTAAGCTCAACTCAGGCGTTGAGTTTGGCGCTAAGTGCTGAGCTACGATAAGCTGAGCTGAGTTGTTTTCACTCATAGAGTTGAGGTGAGTTGAGTTGAGTTGAGCTGAGTTGAGCTTAGCTGACACGCTGACGTGAGCGAAACTGACACGCTTAGCTGATATGAGCTCAAAAGCTAAGCTCAACTCAGGCGTTGAGTTTGGCGCTAAGTGCTGAGCTAAGATAAGCTGAGCTGAGTTGTTTTCACTCATAGAGTTGAGGTGAGTTGAGTTGAGTTGAGTTGAGTTGAGTTGAGCTTAGCTGACACGCTGACGTGAGCGAAACTGACACGCTTAGCTGATATGAGCTCAAAAGCTAAGCTCAACTTTGGCGTTGAGTTTGGCGCTTAGTGCTGAGCTAAGATAAGGTGAGCTGAGTTGAGTTGAGTGAATGCGTAATAGAGTGAGTAATGAATTTTTAGTGAGTGGTCCGGAGTGTGGGTTGTGAGGTTATGAGAGCGAATACAATTACCTTAATGCACGTTCGTTCTTCACAGTCCCGCTCCTTTAAAGTTTCTGCCTTACCATACCCAACACCCCATGCTGTGTGAGAATGGCTTGGTTCCAAAACCTCAAAGAACATAGTGAAAAATAACATGCTTATCTTGATCTTATGTAAGACCAGAAAGTGCGCAGTACCATACCATACTTTTATAGTAATCACACATATCCTAAAAGATCTAAAACACGGGAGCACATATGTGGAAAATTATTTTTGCATCAAAATATTACACCTCTTTGTGGCGCAACGGGAGACAAGTGGTCACAGACACAAGAGTGTCAGACCTACTCAAACCCAAGATGCCATACATCACAACAAGGCCAATACCTTGTTGCTCGCGGATTAAGGGCGCTCCAAACAAACCCGCAGACCAAGGGTGCAGGCGCCTTCTTCTACAAGAGTAGAAAGCGTGACCACAATGGTTCCTTCAATGGCGCAATCACCAATGTGTGGCCAAGGGAGTTCGTTTTTGCAACGCCACAAAGGAGGTGTATTATTTTGATACCTATGCTAAATAAAATATTTCTCATAGGGTTGCAGGATTTGCACCGACCAAATAAGATATGCAAACAGCTTATGTGAAAACCGAGCTTACAGTTGATATTCGTTATAGAATACTAAAAGTCAATAGCTAAAATAAGTCTATACATTAAAACAAAACAGTTTGATAAAAAGAAAATAAAGAAAATAAAAAATAAACCACCACTCTAAGTGGGGAAGGATTACCTAACTATTACCCAGCAGTTCAATCGCAATGGTTCCACCGCGAGCTGCGAGCTGGTTCAAGGCACAAAGGATTGCACAATAACAGTGTCCTCCCCACTAAATCGCATATTTAGACTGAGGAACTCTAGGTTCTACCTACAGTGAAGGCAAGGAGCGATGTTGCTGTCCTAGGCACAGCAGTTCAATCGCAATGGTTACCTGGCACGATATATCATTTAAGTAATATATCAGGTATACGAGGCATATACCTGTGTTGACTATGCAAGGCCATCCCTCATCGAGTCGTTGAACAAGTGAAAAGCTCCCTGCCGTCACTATCCCGACACACACCCGACTCTCTTAATTAAAAGAAAGACTAAACCAAGTGCGATGCAATAAAAAGCTCAAACAAGGACAAGAGCGTACCTTAAATTGGCTGGGTTGGGTTTCACCCTAGGGCGTGCCGAAGGCTAACGCACTCCCAGCCTCATTTGAGCGAATTGTCTATCTAAAACAAAGTTCGCATCGTCGGACCTTAAAAACTACAAGCACCTATATCACGATACTCGCAATTTATGCAAGTGCAAATCGCGCTACAAGTTGCACTGCTACTAACTGTAGTAGCAATGACTGCAAAAGACATGCTACGGAAAGCATGGAGACATACCTTAGATTCCCAGTGTTTCCACACCACCAGAGCCCAAAAGCAATTGGGGTGGTAACTGGGATCGGTGCGTCGGATATTTATATCCCGCCTCCTCGCCAAGAGCCATGGGGCGGTTGTCATGCAATTTTGAGTTGCGACACTTGGAACCTAGACTGGGCCTTTTTAGAAGCTAAAAAGGCCCAGTTTTTCACGATCCAGTAAAAACAAGCAAACAGGCACACACACTTGTAAAATTCTATCGAAGAATTCAATTTGAAAGCACATTTTTCCAACTAGCTAGCCTAAAGGCAGATAACGCACACAAAACAAGTACTTAAAAATCACTTAATCATCACGTAACGTGGGAGCTCCTAGCCCCACATCAAATGTCGCGCGTCCCTATACCAACTCACCTGCCCTTCAAGATATCACTATGATTCAAGGTGCGCAGGTTGATCCAGCTTTCCGATCTTACTAAAAGGTTGTGAGCGCACCTGGCGGGAATGATGTCCGCTCATTCCGTGTGTGACCAACTGCTTCCAACCATTTTCGAAAACGTGCTCATGGACTTCATCTGCGAACACTGTAAGTGAATTACGAAAGGAAAATAGGTGCGCAGGCAGGATCTACTCTCAAAATCTCGCACGAAAATTATGGGGTAAATCATAGTTTTGGGCAAGCGACAAAGTGCGTGGGTGTGTGGGTTACGTAAACACCAAACGCATCTTGCTTGCGGCGACCACGCTATGACCAACCACCTGCGGAAAATATACGGTACGCGAAAATATCAGAAACTATTTTATACTAGCAACACAATACAATCAAATTATCTAGGCTGATCTAATCAGAGTTTGCAGTATGGTTTTCGGCTCACGTGCTTTCAAAATTCGGAGACGCACGTAAGACTAAATGGGAAGTCAAGAGCTCACGATACTGTGTCCATGCGCCATGGCGCGCCAGTGACATTTCTGCTGACATCTGATGTCATTGACATTTCTGATGTCATCGATTACTGGAACGCGAAGAAACGGTGCAGTGCGTTCGGGATTTCCGATGACGGTTTACGATCCAAAGCGAAACGAGAACGCGGATCGCGGATCATCACCATCGTTATGAGCACGCTCTCAGGCGATGCATGAACGGGGATCGTGACGTGTCGTCTTTGTTACACGAGCGCTCCGCAACGGGGGGGAACGGGGAACAGTCGATTACGCATTCAGAACTGAACGCCGAATTCCAGATGTAACATGTAAACGTGTGCAGCCCATACGATGTACATATACCTCACGTGCAAAGAGTAAAAATCCAACCCACCCACCCGACAATGTGCCAGGGAACAATAGCCATGCCAAGCCATTCGATTGGCATATTGTATTTATGCGTACTGGGGCAGTGAAATGGCGATGGGCTCGGAAGGGGACTCCCGAGCCATTGACTTCGTACTATGGGGAGCGAAAGCCTGGGCTCGATTATAGCTGGCAGCATATTATCGTCCGCCCTTCTGGTGCGCTACGCCGCTGGGAGCGTAATAGGGGCGGCGGCTGGTTTCTGGAAGACGCCACTCAATTGAAGGCGCCGGTAGCGCCCTTCTCATTACCGCTCAGCAGCGTTGGGTACTGGAATCCGACGATTGTGATTGACGATGACGAATATCGTGGAATAATATTCCATACACGGGGCGTAATCCTGTACACTCAGCGCCTACGGACAGTGACGATCCGGGTACAGGCGCTGTGTCCTGGAGTAAGGAGAAGTTACCAGATTCTGATGACAATGATGACGCGGGTGTCACTGACAGTAAGGAGAAGCTACCAGGTTCGGATGACAACGATGACGCGGGTGTCACAAACAGTAAGCATGACATGGACACTGCCAGTCCGAAATGGGAGCCTGCCTCGCCTGAATATGATGACACCGAGGATGACGTCAGCGAGTTCGATGACTTGGTAGCTGACGATGCTGAAGAACAAGCTGAAGCTCGAAATTTGAAGAGACTGGGACTGCAATTGATCATGGATGATAAGAGTGAAATTATCTGGGTGCCAAAGGGCACCTCCCCGACCTCACCTGTTCAGCCAGAGGATCAGCCTATCACCGAGCAGAAGTCTGAGGTCATATCTGAGGATGCCCCAGCCTCTGTGGTGGAGACTGTTCATGTACCACCGAAGAAACCATCTGGGTCAGATACTGGATTGACTTCAATGGGTGAGAATAAGGCTGGGGTGTCCGAAGAGACGAAGAGGCAACCCAGGAAATATCCGAGATGTTGGACACATGAGTATATAACTCATTTGAAATGCACCTTAAGCAGTGACAGTGATGACGAAGAAGTGCTTGATGTGGCTCCTCGTAGGAAGAAGGCAAAGACCAGCAAGGGACAATGAAATCAACTGTCTTGATTAGGATTGTCCAAATGCAGATTCTCTGATTAGGATTTGTATAGGTGGCAGATGATGATATGCCAGCCGACATGGGACAGATCGATTAGAGATATGAACTGCGCGCCTTGAAAGTATAAGACCTGAATTCTGCCCATTTGGAGGCTGTTCTAACTTGAAGTAACTATTTGGAGGAGCTGTTGCTCAACCTGTTAATTTACTGGTCAATCTTTCCTGCCATAAAGATATTGCAATTGCTTGAATTGTAGCCTTGTTCAACTGTTTATCTAGAACATTGCAATTTTGTACACTGCAAAATTGCCGAAAACGGACCTGTGCCCCAAGATTTGAAGCAGATTAACCTCTGACTGACCCTTGAGCTCCGGCTCGGATACAGTCACGTGCTCAAGAAGTCTTCACTTGGAAGTGATTTGACTTCCTCAACGGTCAGATTTCCACTTTTCAACACTCAATTTCAACATGATGCAAAACGCCAACACTGGACGCTCACCTCCAACGTCGCCTACGTCGACTCCCAGGCGTACAAGGGGACGACAGGCCAGTCAGCGCAGCACGAGAGGTGCTGCAGCCACTGGAACCACTGGCAAGGAGGCGAAGGGCACCTACAAGGCGCCCTCTCCGGGTCAGCCGCCGCAGGCTGCGACAGCAGCAGGTGCGCCAAGCTTCCAGATACCCAAGAAGAAGTCGACCTTGTCAGCTGCTGCTCCTGAGTTTAACAGCATGACTCCTCTGGTTCTGGATTCTGGAACAGCTTGTGTGACACCTCCCCTGGAGGAGGCTGTAACGGTACCTAAACAGCGCCCTAATCCGCCCCTGCGTCATGCAAGAGCGGCGTCACCACGGGTGCTGACTGTTGACACCCCTGGTGCAGGGCGAAACATGAGGGCGACTCCCCAGCGGTATGTCAACTTGACCACCCCTTCCCCTGGCATTCTGCGACTGCCCGGAAGCCGCGACCTGAGCCCTCCAGCTCCGCGCCAGCGAAGCCCGCCTCGGACTCGAGACCGGACCCCGCCACCGCCGCGCTGCAGGAGCCCACCGCGGACGCGCGACATGAGTCCTCCAGCTCCAAGACCGCGAAGCCCTTTGACATCCTACAGGACTCCACACACTTGGTCTGGAGCTACGGTGATGACCTCCCCGCACGGCCAGCTGCCCACGCCATTCAGCGAGAACGCGCTTCAGGCTGAGTCCGCGGGAGCAGCCTCTGCGGGACAACCTCTACCTGCTGGCCGACCACCTCGCGACCCGATCGCCGTGCGCGAAATGACCGAGGTCAAACTTTCAGCATGTGAGCAGGACATGCAGAATGAGGCGAATGAGCAGAAACAAGGACTTCGCCAATTTCCCTCCCGCTCCGATGTGGCCAACTGGCGAAAGCGCCAGCAGCAGGGTGAGAATCTCGCCTGGACTCCGCGCCCTAACCAAGGGGGTGTGGGGGCAGCGGGGAGGTCAGAAGACACGCACCAAAGCATTGCTGGCGAACCCATGGCACACTCAATGCATCCAACTCCCTCCTCAACAAGCAACGGGGAGGTGGGGGCAGCGGGGAGGACAGGTGGCTCCGGCTTGACAGGTGGCCCACGCCACATAAGCATAGCATACATGTTCTGGGCATTCGCTGACATCGCCGCTTACGGAGAAGGTGACCGGTGACTCTCTGACCTCACCGATTACCGATACCGTTACGGAACCTAAGGTGATCGGTGACTCTATGGCAAGGTTATCGGTGACTTTCGAGTCCGAGATAGACAGCGAGGCAACCTCACTGACGCCTTCACTGACTCAGGCGACTACGGAGGCAGCTACGGATACGGATATGCTCGAGTCCCTGTTGAACCGCGAGTCCAGACCTTTGACTACCTCGCTGACCTCAACAACTACGGATATGCCCGAGTCCCTGTTGAACCGCGAGTCCAGACCTTTGACTACCTCGCTGACCTCAACAACTACGGAGCAGCCAGTCAGTACAGTCAGCTCAGTCAGTTACGCCGACCTCGCACTCAGGCGTAGCATTGGACTCGTGGCTACTACCCAAATTCATGGTCCTACCACAAGGACCAATGGGCAATTGCGGTTTCGATCACTAAATCGACTATTTGAGGCACAGGTAACATTTGCACATGATATTTATGAGTTAAATGAATTTTATTTCTTATAGCGGCGGCCCCCATGCGACTTTAGGTGTGTGGTTGAACGACACGCTTTAGGGGTGTAATTTCACCAAAAGCTTGAAGAAAATGGTGGTCCTACCACAAGGACCACCGTTATTTTGAGTATTAGGAGTCACATGCGGGGCTCACGGTGATGCTCATGGTTATACATCTTGAGTTTATGACCAAATAAGATAACTGAATCGGTTACTTCGCACCCTCATCATCATTTCCGCTCTATTTCAGCATGGCGCATGTTCAACACAATGCAAATTCCGAATTTAGTGAATTTCGGACTTTAGAAATTGGCATCCATCCATTCTAAAACGTACACGCCAGTCGAAAAATAAGATATTTGGATGATGTTAGACTTTCAGAAATTCGCAATACATATATACTTGAAGATTTAATGTGCCGCGCACACCAACCTTGCGATATATGCCCTCTAGCAAGCAATTATGATGGCTGGCTGGTCAGCTCGCGTGGCCACTGTTTTAGGGGGGGATCCAACGAGCCAATATATTAGAGGGGAAGCCAACGAGCCAACGAGCCAATATATGCATTCCAACCGGGCCTACCGCCCAAATATGATTGGGACATATGTATAGGTTCAATTTGATGGTATCCGCGCAGGTGTAGTGTTGATATATGATTGGTAAAAAATTATTGAAGATGAGTCACTAATTTGCCACATTTTGAATGTTCCAAAAAGTCCGTTTTGGAAAATTTGAGTGTAGAGGTTTGAAATGCATTCGTCATGGATATATGGGATGGATATAGGCCAAACCAGCGTTCAAATAAATTAATATAGGACCTGTATATACCACCTTTCATTGGTTAGACACCACACATCACGGGAGATGGCCAATTAAATTATCGGAACAATGGTCCTCGTGGTAGGACCAAATCGTCGATTTGGTCCTACCACAAGGACTGCGGGGCAGTAGCCACTCGCAGCCTACCAGCCGCCTCCTCTTCCAGTCATCGAACCCCCTTCTCAAGCATATGTCCTCGGCCGAATTCCAGTCAGAAACTTACCTCTGAACCAAGACTCAGTGAACCAGCTTTCTCGCCGGGAGAGGCGCCATCAGCGATGGGAACAGAATCAGCAGCGCCTGGCAGAACAGCGCAGAGCACTCTTCTCTGACCCCGCCTCAGCCAGAACGCCCTCAGATGCCTCGGTCCCAGCACTGAACCATCAGCATCAATCCCTAATGCAGAATCAGATGATGTTAGAAGTATCAGAGTACATGCAAAATCTACATCAGCAAGTGCTCCAACACTATCCCCATCTGACTTCGGTTCTACCAGCGGTGGGCGCTCCACCTATGACGCCATACCAGCACACCTTAGGATGGGCGAGCGGTTTACCAGGTGCACCGGCGCCAGCAGCTGGATCAGGTCCCTGGCTGGTACCAGCACCGGCTCAACCGGTTCCAGCACCGGCTCAACCGGCTCCAGCACCGGCCCATCCGGCGCCGGCACCATTTCAGCCAAATCCACCGGCGCCGGTTGATCCACCGGCTGCCGGCTCATCGCCGTCTGACTCAGCGGATCCTGATCACCCGTCACCAGGAAACTCGCCCCCGCCTTCAGACAATGGTGACCCACGACACATGGCTACTATCCCATGGTCCTTGTGGGAGGACCATAATCGATTATGGTCCTCCCACAAGGACCAATATTGCAAGAATTTAATTGGGCATTGGTTCGGATCTAGAAGGCGCGCCCAATGATTTTTAGTATCAATGGGACATATATTAATTACTTCGATGCTTGGTCCGGCCTGGATCCACCCAATATATCCATGGCGTTCGCATTTGCGACAAGCACCCTCAACTTTTCAGATTGCATTTTTTCTGAAAATTCAAAAAGGCACAAAAAGATACGATATCTTCAATAATTTTTTGGGAATAGTATGTGCAGGCTACACCTGCGTCCATGCGATCATATCGATCTTATACACATGTCCCCATCATATTTGGGTCATACGCCATGTTGGAGTGCATATATTGGCCATCTCTAATGCTTATTAACAACCGTACACCTTTTTAGTCGGTTTTTTAGCCGGAATGGGATAATCGGCGCAAACATGACCCATTATCCACGATGCCCGCTAGAGTGCATTCACAGTGTAGTAGGAGCGTATGGTGCTTAAACTTCTGAAGTATATCCATAAAATGGTTTTTTGAAAGCTTAACATAAGCCATATGGGCAAGTATGTGAGCGATGTGCACTCTTAGCTTGACGCGAAGTGAAAATTAGAAGTGCAAAAATCACAAAATCCTTATTTCACTCGGGAGTGATCAGCCGCCACGGTAAACGAGAGCTCAGATGGCGACTAGAGTGTGGACTATCCAACTAAGTTTTCATATTTGGTCATAAACTCAAGGTGTGCGACCATGCGCGGCCAACACCGCGCACCATGCAACCGCTAGGACGGTTAAAGACTATGGTCCTTGTGGGAGGACCATCTTTTTTTCGACGATTTCGATAAAAAAAACATATCAAAAGCGCACCCTTTAAGCACGCCCCTCTAGCACACGCGTGGACGATCCTGTAGGGGAAATTATTCAATTGACTCATAAATATGATGCCAAAAGCACGTATACGCCTCAAAGATCCATGTGGCACTCATAATTGTCATCGCGCGTTGGTCCTTGTGGGAGGACCATGAATTTGGATAGTAGCCACACAGGCGTCTAGATGTGTTACTCTGGACTTTAGAAGGAGCCTCCTTCTGGTTGAGAAATCACCTGTCCTCTTCTTCTGCAGTGACTGTCAGCCATGGCGCTGAGGCCCAATATTCTTACAGACTGCCAACCATGCCCGGAAGCGCCAGTCACTTCATAACCGACACAAATCGGATTTGGATGACTATGCGGCACATCGGAGTGGACATCCAAGACCTGGCGCAGCATGGTTCAGTGCATACGCCTGTGCGTCTGACGGAGATTGAGGACAGTGACGCTTTCACCTTGGAAGTGGAGAAAACGCAAGTGGATGAAGCGCGGCGTTGCGCGGAAAGCCGTACTGGAACTCAGCAGAGACGCCTGCCGTTGTACTCATGGGTGACCATCGCGGAAAATGCCTTAGAGTCCGAGTTGACAGAATTTGACCCCCTTGGACTCCAAATTTGGGCAGCATTTTCATCCTCCGAGGCGTACCTGTTTCGAGGGATGGCTGCCGGCAACCAACCAACTCCCGCCACGGTACCGGCGAGACTGGGAGTCAACCGGTTTCCCTCTGGTGTTCCCAGCGCAGAAGAGTACAGATCGCCTGGAAATTCCTTGCCAGCGGCTCCGGGACTTCTGCCGGTGGACCAGCGCCTTTCTCAATTTCCAGGGCACCACGATCTTATGGGAGCGGCTTCCCCAGGCGATGTCTACCGAGAATCCAAGACAGTGGCTGATGTGCTCAAGCTGATCAGAGACATTCCTATGTACCCCTCCTCTGCTGAACTAATCACCACTGACGCCGATATTGCCGCGCTTCCACCTTTCTCTGAAGCGCTGGTCAATTTTCTGTCAATGGGCGTAGTCACCTTCGCCCTGGGTCGCATGAGTGCTTTTCGCCTAGACCTGACCATGATCACCATGCCAGAGATCTTGAAGGAAGTGGCGCAGCGCAAACTACAGCCGCGATCTCTGACTTTTCTCAAGCAAGGTGGTATGTTGAACTCAGACGCCTGGAACCGGCGTTACGCCACCTTGGCACCTTTCCTGGCCGACGTAGCCAGGAGCGTGCTGGATGACATCGCGCTGGTAGGACTAGCTGGAACCGTGATGCGCATGGCGCAGCGACGAGAAGAGACTGCTCGTTTGTTCGCCACTCGTCTGGTATCCTGGCACGAGGTGGTGCAGTTATTGGCCGACGCCATGCCCAACTGCCACGCCATCAGTCAGCAGCAGCTATTATATCAGTTCTGGTCTGGACTGCGACTGAAGCAAGCTGTGATGGATCGCCTTATTGAGGATCGGTTGGATCTGCAAAGTCCAGCGGGATGGGAAAGCAATCATCCCGGATCCACTGCGCTGCAGCATATCATCACTGTGGCCACCAAACTGGAGCGCAGTGAAGCTCTGACTGCAGCGCGAACCTCTCCCGCCTCTGCACCAGCGAACCGAAGTCCTGCCTGGAGGAATGGTCGCTCGTCCTCTCGACTTAACGCCGTGCAAGACGCTGGGGAGGAAGGCGCTACTGACCTCGACCCCGCAGACCTTAGAGTGCAACACGCCGTGCCTCCCAGCCCGGCGGGATTGACTAGGCCGCCACGCCGATGCTACGTCTGCAACTCTGACTCCCATTTATGGGCTAACTGTCCCGACGATGCTAAGAAACGAGCCTGGATTGCTGACGCCCCAGCTCGTTTGGCACGCCGTCGCGCTGCGAATGCATCTCATATCGCAGCGCTGGAGACAGAATGGGAGGATTTGGAAGATGAAGCAGAGGCGCTGGAGTATTTTCAGAACGAGGAATCGGCCGCAGCGTCCTCCTCGGGTCAGCAATCTGCGGAGGAGGAGGACTAAGCGTCCTTCCGCCGGCGGGACGCCGGCGACAGGGCGGTATGGGTAACCGCCCCTGGGCGAGAAGTACAGCCTTCGCCCACAACCGGGGGAATATTCAGAAGGATCCTGCGCCACCCCCCAACCCTCTGGCTGCTCGAGGGTATGGATTCACCTGGTCTGTCGATCAGAGGCGACAACGCCGTCTCGACAGAACCAGAACCCTACGGGATGAACCCTCGTTAACCCGAACCGCTGTTTATACAGCGAACCTTTCCACTGAGCAGGGCCGGCGAGCACATCACTTAATGTCCCGGCACCGTCAGCGGTCGCCACGAAGATCGCCCCCTTCGTCGCCTGAGCGCTCCAAGCCTCCCGTTATGTTCAGTGTGGATCGCCCCCTTGGGACACACTGGTAACCGCTATCCAGCCCCCCGACGCGAGCGTGGCGAAACGCCCCGCGTTGAACCCCCAGACCTTGGGGATGACCCTAAACCTAACCCTAACCCTAACCCTAACCCTGAGACACCAGTACTGGCAGCACTGGATGAGGATGATGGTCAGGAAGAGGATACCCACTGGACCTTCACCCCACTCAACACACCCTGGCGGGAAGCTCCTCGGCCGCGAGTACCGAGAAAGGCTCCGGTGGAGCGTATGCGAGCTTTGCGGCAGCGGCTGCAAGATGTAACGCTGCCCGCAGTTTCACACCCTCTGGACGACAGTGGGGAGGAAGGGGGTGGAACTTCAAAAACTGGTCCAGCTTCAGAACCCCCACCTTTTAAACTTCGACCTGAGGTGTTCCCTTCGACGTCTCGACCAGCAGCGTGTCCAGCCTTGGCAGAGAGGGCGTCAGCCTCAAGCGCAGAGCGCACTACGAGCGCAGCGCGCAAGCGCACTGGGAAACCTCGCAGCAGAACCCCGAAGACTGTACGAGAACGACTGCAGCATGAGGCAGAAGTTACGAGGTTGGGAGAGGAATCACCGGGACTTCGAGCAGAGTCACTGGCAGATCGCACGCGAGCTTGGAGAGAGATGACGCACCCGGAGCACATGGCCGCGGCGGCGCTGGTAAAGGAGAATGAGAAATGGAGAGATGCATGGGTGCCAGAAGGGTGGCGCAGATACCGCCGCCGCTGGTACAGATGGCATGGGAAGGTCACCCCTGACCTGACGATAACCGAAGGAGCAGTTCAGCTATCTCTGGAGACCGAGTGCGGTACTATTCCAGGTTCTGGTGGAGATGTGGGAATTCCAGACGCCTGGTGCAGCCTATACCGGGTGCACCAATGGAACCAGCGAGAAAGGGAAGCTGCGGAGGAGGCCGCTCATCTGGCCCTACCATCGACAGCTAATGGCGATCAATCCTACCTGGACTCAGCGGAACCATCAGATGCGAATCCAGAAGCAACTCTGGATTTGACCCTATCTCCATCCAGTTCTCAGCCCGCGACTTCTGGGGACATTTCAGACCTCGAGGACTCCCAGCGGTCGCTCAACTTCACGCAGCAGTTGATGGAGCGACAGTTGGCCGCCGCCAGATCAGAGAACAACCAAAGTGTGCCGACAACGGTGACAGAAGGAGTGGAGCCGACTCCCCTGAAACCCATCCAGGAGGAAACCCACCTGGAACTGCTACTGGCCATTCAGAAACAGCAACGCCACCGTCTGCGACCGATCCTGGAAGGTAATGAAGCAGTGGCAGCACCAGCGAACGTCACCAACGCCCAGGCGGCACCGCGGGAAGAAGAACCCCCCTCTTTCACTCAAAAGTCCGAACCAGAAGATAGCTCTGGGGAGGAAGAGGAGGAGGAGATTGCCATCCAACCTCTTCGCTCTTACCCTCTGGAAAGCCGCACGCAGAGCCGCGCCAGACGACGCGCTCAAGGACAGGAGCGACGCGCTAAGGAGCGGCAGCTACAAGCAGATCGCGACCTGGAGGGTGGATGGTACTTTGGTCCGGATCCTCGTTCTCAGCCTGCACCACCGCGCACAAGACCTATCCGGTCTAAGCAGCGCGTACCTTTGCATCACCCAGTGCGAGCAGCCATCTGTGCACATCTGCGACGCGATGGTCAAGTAATGTGGAACCAGGACAGTCAGCTGACTGCGATTCGGGACAAAGAGGGAACGCTGCTATTGGTGTTCTGGGCCTTGCTGAAGGGACAGCGAGTGCGCGTGCTGGTGGATTCTGGTGCCTCGGATGAATTCATCTCCAGTGAGTGCGTCAAGAGATTGAACCTCACAGTTCGCGCTAATGGGACGCCGCTGAACGTTACCCTCGCGGATGGGTCAGTGCAGACCTCGGCGCAAGTCGCTTACGGCAAGCTGACCGCAGAGACTTCAGAGGGGACTTACTCCGAGGTCATCAAGATGCGAGTACTTCCTCTGGGCATCAAGGTGGACATTGTACTCGGAGGAAGGTGGTTGAGACACCTCTCGCCGGTCACGCTGGACTATGATGGGTGGGGATCAGTCAAGTTTCGCCATCATGGCAAATCCGTGCGGATACAGGGATGTTCGCCGGGGCGTAGCTCCACACGCAAAGGCGAGAGAACCGCGATGGCTCTGGAACCGATGGTAATGTTATCTGCGGCCCAAGCGACCAAGGAGATCAAAGCCTATCGGCGCAGATATGCGGGAATGGACAGTGCCGCGACACCCCACGACATCTTAGTGGCCTATGCGACACCTTTGGTAGGGACTTCGATGTTATCAGCGGTGGCCACCAGCGAGAATTTGGAGGACCCTTCAATCTCCCCAGAATGGAGAAAGAAGTTTCAAAAGCTGATCGAGTCCTTTTCACCTCGAGTAATTCGCGAAGCGCTGCCCAACTTTGACGCCCTGCGAAAAGATGAAGTGGCCCATGTGAGACTGCAAGAGGGATGGAATGGCATCGCGCCCGCTAAGAGACCCTATAAGATGTCCATGGTGGAGCTGACTCAACTGCGAGAACGCCTGGATGAACTCCTGAGCAAGGGCTACATCAGGCCTTCCTCAAGTCCGTTCGCTGCACCAGTGCTGATGGTTCCCAAGCCTGGGAAACCTGAAGTACTCAGAATGGTCTGCGACTTCCGAGCCATCAACAGCCTGACCGTCAAGGACAAATATCCACTTCCCGACATTCAGCAGTTGTTCGACTCCATGCATGGGGCCAAGTACTTCTCCTCCTTCGATGCAGTCGATGGGTTCTGGCAGATGGCTATGGCGTCTGAGGATGTGGAAAAGACTGCGTTCACTTCTCCCTATGGCTCGTATGAGTGGTTGGTGATGTCCATGGGGTTGACCAACAGTCCTTCCTGCTATCAGAGACGCATGCAGCGCGCTCTGGGACATCTTCCTTTTGTAAGAATATTCCTGGACGATTGCATCCTCTTCAGCAACACCTTGGAGGAGCATCTTTCCCATCTCCAGCAATTTCTCGAAGTCTGTGAGAACCAGGGTATCTACCTCAAGGAGTCTAAGTGTCAACTATTGCAGACCCAGATACGCTTTCTTGGGCACGTTATCTCACGTGAAGGAAGTCAACCTCAACATGACAAGCTGGCCGCCATCAGGGACTGGCCCGCTCTGGAAAACGCCACGCATGTGCGCCAATTTTTGGGGTTGGCTGGGTACTATACCGGCGGTACATGCTGGGCTTCTCCGAAGTAGCACAACCTTTGACCCAGCTCACCAAAGGGGATGTCGCTTGGCTATGGGGACCCATACAGCGTTGGGCTATCGAGGAAATTAAGAAGGCGCTATGTTCTTCACCCACTCTGGCGCTACCCGATATGAAAGCGGCGGCCGAAGGACGGCATCCTTTCGTGGTACAAATTGACGCCAGTGGAGTGGCGCTGGGGGGAGTACTGATGCAAGACGTAGGAAATGGATTGCAACCTATCGCCTTTGAGAGCAGACAGTTTAATGGAGCCGAGCAGAACTACCATGCCGGCGAAAGAGAACTCTGCGCTCTCCATCACTGCACTACGCAAACTTGGCGACACTACCTCATCTGGACCGAGTTCCAATTGCAGGGTGACCATAAGCCCCTAGTCTGGTTAATGGCACCCGGACAACCTCTCAGCCGACGCCAAGCCCGATGGTACATGGATCTAGTGGAGGTAGGGGTACCCGAGATGGAGTACATCCCTGGGGCGCTACTCTGGGTTCCAGACGCTCTGTCCAGGCGACCCGACTACAAGGAAATCTCCGCGAGAGAAGGACTGGTAGAAGCTGGCTTTGTGCACCCGGTTACTGGGAAACCGCAGCGACCTCCCTCGGCCGCGGACACCGCCAGCAAGTTCCGACCTGCAGCTGGTAAAGAGTCTCGCCAAGGACGCGCGCCCCTGGGAGTGGTAGATCCCAACAAGTTGAAGGAGCGCAAGTCCAACAGCGCCAAGACCAAAGATCCTGAACCAGTCCTCGCGTACAGTGGGACTCTCACCTGGATGGACTCCCCTCAACTCTGGATGGACGCCCTACATACCCTGCAGCTGGCCGAAACCGGGTACGAGGAAGCAACCCTGGCAGTTCAGACGCGCTCTGGCAAACTGACAGCATCCTCGCCTCCTTCTCCCAGGAAGACCCCTGCTGATCACTCAGCAACGCCGAAGTGCAGCGAGGCCTCAACCAGACTCCTGGAGCCCAGCGACCGACAGGACTGGAAGTTCCGTGCGGACATGTTCGACTTCTTGAGTCAAGAATATGGACCTTTCGAGGTGGACGCCTGTTGCGACTTGGGAGGAAAGAATCGTCAGGTCAACCGCTACTGGACGGACTGCTTGAAGGAAAACTGGCGAGGGTTGAACGTCTGGTGCAATCCTCCCTTCTCCTCCAACCATTTGACCATCGAGGCCGTACTGAGGAGATATGTGGAAGAATGGCGTCTGGACCCTGAGAATACTTCAGCTCTCTTTGTCCTTCCTGACTTTCAGTCTCGCATGCCCCAGTGGCGGCAGTTGTTCAGATCTGCGGGAATGAGAGTGGAGTACATTATTCCTACCCATGACGCTCAAGGAGAACCTGTGCAGATGTTCGCTGCTCCGGACGGAGCCCTTCTGGATCTTCCTTGGCCCCTGTTAGTGGTGTACGCCCCGCCAGCTCGACAGCGTGTCAAGCGGGAAATGAAGGCGAGTTCACCCCCTCCTATCGTGCGTACTGTACTGGAGAAGCGGCCAGCGTTCGAGACCTACATCAGCAGATATCAGGAGGCCAGTTTCTCAAAGCGCTGCAAGCGGAATATGGGCGACCTGGCCCCCTACAGACTTTAAGGAAGGAAATCCAAGAAGCTCCGCATCAACGCACTCGTGACTTCTGCGTAGTGGGAGATGTGTTGTGGAGGGTGAGCGCTGGACGCTATCAGTTGGTACTGGGAGAAGATTCACCACTCCGCGAGGTAGTGCTGCAAGAAGCGCATGCATCTGTTTCAGCTGGACACGCGGGCAGGGACAAAACTCTGGAACGAGTACTGCGACGCTTCTGGTGGAAAGGGGGAGCGGAAGATGTGGGACGTTGGGTTTCATCTTGCGCTATCTGTCAAGCGGTGCGACCGAGAAATTCCTACCCGGATGGATTGCTGAACCCACACACTATTCCTACGCGACTATGGCAAGTGGTCAGTGTAACAGACTATTGGGGATAGGTGAACCAGTATGCATGTTTTTAGACGGTGTTTTTCTGTTACTATTCTCGGTTTATAGACGACGGGTGACCTGCCACGTCATCATAACGCGCAGTGTAATGCAGACACGTGGCAGCCACGTAGGTTGCATTATGTGTTTATGCGGTACGGTATGCCTTCATTATGCGGTTTGCCAATGTGGTTCGAGTGATCATCGAGCAATCAACGGAGAGAGATATCTTTTTTGGATTGGGTGTGTTCATAAACACAAGCCCCGCGTCAAAAAACGCGGCTATACAACTATCATCACACGGGTATTGTTGCATGAACGGTGTCTATTCGTTTAATCACAAGTAGAATGTTTGCTAGTGTTAGTAGTGTTACAATATATATATATATATATATCGCAAAAGCCATAAGTCAGCTGGTCGTACAACATATCATAGCGTTACTATTACATTGCAAAGTACGTAAGTTACTACCAGGCAAAAGATCTCGAATTAGGTCATCCCACGCCTTTCAGGCGCCGGAAAGTAATGGTCTACTAATCTATCAGCTCCCAGTATACTCCGTCTTCGTCGTCCATTGCTTCCTGGCACATGAATATTTCGTAAGAACAACGCATACACGCGAAATGTTCGGTATGCTCATTTATCGCAACAAGATGCGAACCAGCATTAAACCATATGCGAACGTTTGCAGGAAGGTCACAATAATCACATTTCATGACGAGTTTGCCTTGAGGCATTCAAGTAGCTTTTGGGCTGAGCGTGGTCAGTTGTTAGTTGTTAGTGTCAAGCTGGGGTGGCACGATGGTGAGCGTAAGCAGCAAATGAAGGCTAAGTAAGAGGTATTGAGCTTTTATACCTGATCAACTAAGGCAATCGCAACTGATACAGTACTCGTCGAAAGGTGTCGTTTCGTCATTCTGGTACCAACAGACCAATAGGCGTACAACGTCGACTGGAATAACCATTAATCGCGGAGTCATCCACGCTTCACCCCATGCATATTCAGCGCGATCGGGATAGCGTTCCGGCTCTACCAATTCAAAAAACAGATAAAACCGAGTTCGTCGGGTAAAGCGCCACATAGCCCATATCAGATCATGCCTGTGAGGCATCGGCGGGCGGCGGAAAGGGCGGTTTGCCATCGTTCTCAAAGTCCACTGGTGCAAATTGCATTCGGGGCATGGTCGGTGCTCCATCTCATGGCGATTAATGGCATCTACATCGATACTGGCACGATTCCGATGCACACCAAACCTTAACACTGAAGGCATCACGAGTTTGTAGAGGCGCGTCGCTCACTCTCTGGTAGGAGGTGGCAGGGGTGGCACGATGGTGAGCGTAAGCAGCAAATGAAGGCTAAGTAAGATGAATTGAGCTTTTATACCTTAGTCGGAGTCGGAGTCGGACAGCAACTGTGGGACTTCGGTAGCCTGCCAGAACTCGCAATCCGCGCCAATCTTGGGCCAACATTTGTCCGCGCCAATCTTATCTTGGTCAATCTTGTGATTGTTGGTTTCATCCTATTGGTTTGCGGCATTCACCTTGAGAGGCCCAAGCCCTCCTTGGCAATCTTTAAATCGCTTGAGGCCTTTAGGAGGATCATTTTCCATTTCTTCCTGGAAGACACACCGCTTCATCTTTGCATTATCAAGAATGGCGGATACCCATTACGTCCTGTTTGGGATTGTTCTTCCTTACATTCGGGAAATGCGTCAACTGCGTGAGGAATACTTTGTGCAGGCATGGGTCGAAGAACGTTTCTTGTGGGCGTTGGAAGAACAAGTTTTGACGTTTTCGGGCATGTTTGGTGATGTTTGGATGCCTGTAACTTTGGCTCACTATTTCTATGAATTACGTGATCTGCTCGAAGTCGATTGGGGGGATGTTTGTGATTGGGGAAATTTCTTGCAGATATTCCCTACCTCCAACTTTGAAGCCCCATATTACGATGATGAAGGGTTCCATTGGCAAGGACCTGGCATGTCAAACAACTTCAGATTCCGGCTAGACTACATCGGTTTCGACGACTTCAAAAAACGATGGCTTCGTGAATATCATTGGGCCTGGTACAACGGCTTTTACAACGAGCATGCAGATCCTCAATGGATCTACCCGTCGCGGTACGAGTTGTCTATGAGGCCTGCCTGCAGTCGATGCCGACGCGTTGATATGGATCTTACCCGTATTGGCGACGGGTACATCTGCACTGACCTTGTCGACTGTCGGCGGATGACTCGTCTTGATTTGAATTGATGGTCGAATCTCAATCGGTGGCTTTAGCCACCACCCATCTATTCTAGAAAACAATTCTTCTCGATTCGGGCAACAAAAATATCATAAGTCACGTGTATGGTACAAGCAATGGTATAAGAACCCCGATCTTCACATTTTTTTATAATCATTGTATGTTACATTATTACATTATTACATTATTCAAGAACTGTGCTTTGAGAACCGCAATTTAGTGAATTTCGGACTTTAGAAATTGGCATCCATCCATTCTAAAACGTACACGCCAGTCGAAAAATAAGATATTTGGATGATGTTAGACTTTCAGAAATTCGCAATACATATATACTTGAAGATTTAATGTGCCGCGCACACCAACCTTGCGATATATGCCCTCTAGCAAGCAATTATGATGGCTGGCTGGTCAGCTCGCGTGGCCACTGTTTTAGGGGGGGAACCAACGAGCCAATATATTAGAGGGGAAGCCAACGAGCCAACGAGCCAATATATGCATTCCAACCGGGCCTACCGCCCAAATATGATTGGGACATATGTATAGGTTCAATTTGATGGTATCCGCGCAGGTGTAGTGTTGATATATGATTGGTAAAAAATTATTGAAGATGAGTCACTAATTTGCCACATTTTGAATGTTCCAAAAAGTCCGTTTTGGAAAATTTGAGTGTAGAGGTTTGAAATGCATTCGTCATGGATATATGGGATGGATATAGGCCAAACCAGCGTTCAAATAAATTAATATAGGACCTGTATATACCACCTTTCATTGGTTAGACACCACACATCACGGGAGATGGCCAATTAAATTATCGGAACAATGGTCCTCGTGGTAGGACCAAATCGTCGATTTGGTCCTACCACAAGGACTGCGGGGCAGTAGCCACTCGCAGCCTACCAGCCGCCTCCTCTTCCAGTCATCGAACCCCCTTCTCAAGCATATGTCCTCGGCCGAATTCCAGTCAGAAACTTACCTCTGAACCAAGACTCAGTGAACCAGCTTTCTCGCCGGGAGAGGCGCCATCAGCGATGGGAACAGAATCAGCAGCGCCTGGCAGAACAGCGCAGAGCACTCTTCTCTGACCCCGCCTCAGCCAGAACGCCCTCAGATGCCTCGGTCCCAGCACTGAACCATCAGCATCAATCCCTAATGCAGAATCAGATGATATTAGAAGTATCAGAGTACATGCAAAATCTACATCAGCAAGTGCTCCAACACTATCCCCATCTGACTTCGGTTCTACCAGCGGTGGGCGCTCCACCTATGACGCCATACCAGCCCACCTTAGGATGGGCGAGCGGTTTACCAGGTGCACCGGCGCCAGCAGCTGGATCAGGTCCCTGGCTGGTACCAGCACCGGCTCAACCGGTTCCAGCACCGGCTCAACCGGCTCCAGCACCGGCCCATCCGGCGCCGGCACCATTTCAGCCAAATCCACCGGCGCCGGTTGATCCACCGGCTGCCGGCTCATCGCCGTCTGACTCAGCGGATCCTGATCACCCGTCACCAGGAAACTCGCCCCCGCCTTCAGACAATGGTGACCCACGACACATGGCTACTATCCCATGGTCCTTGTGGGAGGACCATAATCGATTATGGTCCTCCCACAAGGACCAATGTTGCAAGAATTTAATTGGGCATTGGTTCGGATCTAGAAGGCGCGCCCAATGATTTTTAGTATCAATGGGACATATATTAATTACTTCGATGCTTGGTCCGGCCTGGATCCACCCAATATATCCATGGCGTTCGCATTTGCGACAAGCACCCTCAACTTTTCAGATTGCATTTTTTCTGAAAATTCAAAAAGGCACAAAAAGATACGATATCTTCAATAATTTTTTGGGAATAGTATGTGCAGGCTACACCTGCGTCCATGCGATCATATCGATCTTATACACATGTCCCCATCATATTTGGGTCATACGCCATGTTGGAGTGCATATATTGGCCATCTCTAATGCTTATTAACAACCGTACACCTTTTTAGTCGGTTTCTTAGCCGGAATGGGATAATCGGTGCAAACATGACCCATTATCCACGATGCCCGCTAGAGTGCATTCACAGTGTAGTAGGAGCGTATGGTGCTTAAACTTCTGAAGTATATCCATAAAATGGTTTTTTGAAAGCTTAACATAAGCCATATGGGCAAGTATGTGAGCGATGTGCACTCTTAGCTTGACGCGAAGTGAAAATTAGAAGTGCAAAAATCACAAAATCCTTATTTCACTCGGGAGTGATCAGCCGCCACGGTAAACGAGAGCTCAGATGGCGACTAGAGTGTGGACTATCCAACTAAGTTTTCATATTTGGTCATAAACTCAAGGTGTGCGACCATGCGCGGCCAACACCGCGCACCATGCAACCGCTAGGACGGTTAAAGACTATGGTCCTTGTGGGAGGACCATCTTTTTTTCGACGATTTCGATAAAAACATATCAAAAGCGCACCCTTTAAGCACGCCCCTCTAGCACACGCGTGGACGATCCTGTAGGGGAAATTATTCAATTGACTCATAAATATGATGCCAAAAGCACGTATACGCCTCAAAGATCCATGTGGCACTCATAATTGTCATCGCGCGTTGGTCCTTGTGGGAGGACCATGAATTTGGATAGTAGCCACACAGGCGTCTAGATGTGTTACTCTGGACTTTAGAAGGAGCCTCCTTCTGGTTGAGAAATCACCTGTCCTCTTCTTCTGCAGTGACTGTCAGCCATGGCGCTGAGGCCCAATATTCTTACAGACTGCCAACCATGCCCGGAAGCGCCAGTCACTTCATAACCGACACAAATCGGATTTGGATGACTATGCGGCACATCGGAGTGGACATCCAAGACCTGGCGCAGCATGGTTCAGTGCATACGCCTGTGCGTCTGACGGAGATTGAGGACAGTGACGCTTTCACCTTGGAAGTGGAGAAAACGCAAGTGGATGAAGCGCGGCGTTGCGCGGAAAGCCGTACTGGAACTCAGCAGAGACGCCTGCCGTTGTACTCATGGGTGACCATCGCGGAAAATGCCTTAGAGTCCGAGTTGACAGAATTTGACCCCCTTGGACTCCAAATTTGGGCAGCATTTTCATCCTCCGAGGCGTACCTGTTTCGAGGGATGGCTGCCGGCAACCAACCAACTCCCGCCACGGTACCGGCGAGACTGGGAGTCAACCGGTTTCCCTCTGGTGTTCCCAGCGCAGAAGAGTACAGATCGCCTGGAAATTCCTTGCCAGCGGCTCCGGGACTTCTGCCGGTGGACCAGCGCCTTTCTCAATTTCCAGGGCACCACGATCTTATGGGAGCGGCTTCCCCAGGCGATGTCTACCGAGAATCCAAGACAGTGGCTGATGTGCTCAAGCTGATCAGAGACATTCCTATGTACCCCTCCTCTGCTGAACTAATCACCACTGACGCCGATATTGCCGCGCTTCCACCTTTCTCTGAAGCGCTGGTCAATTTTCTGTCAATGGGCGTAGTCACCTTCGCCCTGGGTCGCATGAGTGCTTTTCGCCTAGACCTGACCATGATCACCATGCCAGAGATCTTGAAGGAAGTGGCGCAGCGCAAACTACAGCCGCGATCTCTGACTTTTCTCAAGCAAGGTGGTATGTTGAACTCAGACGCCTGGAACCGGCGTTACGCCACCTTGGCACCTTTCCTGGCCGACGTAGCCAGGAGCGTGCTGGATGACATCGCGCTGGTAGGACTAGCTGGAACCGTGATGCGCATGGCGCAGCGACGAGAAGAGACTGCTCGTTTGTTCGCCACTCGTCTGGTATCCTGGTACGAGGTGATGCAGTTATTGGCCGACGCCATGCCCAACTGCCACGCCATCAGTCCGCAGCAGCTATTATATCAGTTCTGGTCTGGACTGCGACTGAAGCAAGCTGTGATGGATCGCCTTATTGAGGATCGGTTGGATCTGCAAAGTCCAGCGGGATGGGAAAGCAATCATCCCGGATCCACTGCGCTGCAGCATATCATCACTGTGGCCACCAAACTGGAGCGCAGTGAAGCTCTGACTGCAGCGCGAACCTCTCCCGCCTCTGCACCTGCGAACCGAAGTCCTGCCTGGAGGAATGGTCGCTCGTCCTCTCGACTTAACGCCGTGCAAGACGCTGGGGAGGAAGGCGCTACTGACCTCGACCCCGCAGACCTTAGAGTGCAACACGCCGTGCCTCCCAGCCCGGCGGGATTGACTAGGCCGCCACGCCGATGCTACGTCTGCAACTCTGACTCCCATTTATGGGCTAACTGTCCCGACGAGCCAAGAAACGAGCCTGGATTGCTGACGCCCCAGCTCGTTTGGCACGCCGTCGCGCTGCGAATGAATCTCATATCGCAGCGCTGGAGACAGAATGGGAGGATTTGGAAGATGAAGCAGAGGCGCTGGAGTATTTTCAGAACGAGGAATCGGCCGCAGCGTCCTCCTCGGGTCAGCAATCTGCGGAGGAGGAGGACTAAGCGTCCTTCCGCCGGCGGGACGCCGGCGACAGGGCGGTATGGGTAACCGCCCCTGGGCGAGAAGTACAGCCTTCGCCCACAACCGGGGGAATATTCAGAAGGATCCTGCGCCACCCCCCAACCCTCTGGCTGCTCGAGGGTATGGATTCACCTGGTCTGTCGATCAGAGGCGACAACGCCGTCTCGACAGAACCAGAACCCTACGGGATGAACCCTCGTTAACCCGAACCGCTGTTTATACAGCGAACCTTTCCACTGAGCAGGGCCGGCGAGAACATCACTTAATGTCCCGGCACCGTCAGCGGTCGCCACGAAGATCGCCCCCTTCGTCGCCTGAGCGCTCCAAGCCTCCCGTTATGTTCAGTGTGGATCGCCCCCTTGGGACTGATAACCGCTGTCCAGCCCCCCGACGCGAGCGTGGCGAAACGCCCCGCGTTGAACCCCCAGACCTTGGGGATGACCCTAAACCTAACCCTAACCCTAACCCTAACCCTAACCCTACCCCTGAGACACCAGTACTGGCAGCACTGGATGAGGATGATGGTCAGGAAGAGGATACCCACTGGACCTTCAACCCACTCAACACACCCTGGCGGGAAGCTCCTCGGCCGCGAGTACCGAGAAAGGCTCCGGTGGAGCGTATGCGAGCTTTGCGGCAGCGGCTGCAAGATGTAACGCTGCCCGCAGTTTCACACCCTCTGGACGACAGTGGGGAGGAAGGGGGTGGAACTTCAAAAACTGGTCCAGCTTCAGAACCCCCACCTTTTAAACTTCGACCTGAGGTGTTCCCTTCGACGTCTCGACCAGCAGCGTGTCCAACCCTGGCAGAGAGGGCGTCAGCCTCAAGCGCAGAGAGCACTACGAGCACAGCGCGCAAACGCACTGGGAAACCTCGCAGCAGAACCCCGAAGACTGTACGAGAACGACTGCAGCATGAGGCAGAAGTTACGAGGTTGGGAGAGGAATCACCGGGACTTCGAGCAGAGTCACTGGCAGATCGCACGCGAGCTTGGAGAGAGATGACGCACCCGGAGCACATGGCCGCGGCGGCGCTGGTAAAGGAGAATGAGAAATGGAGAGATGCATGGGTGCCAGAAGGGTGGCGCAGATACCGCCGCCGCTGGTACAGATGGCATGGGAAGGTCACCCCTGACATGACGATAACCGAAGGAGCAGTTCAGCTATCTCTGGAGACCGAGTGCGGTACTATTCCAGGTTCTGGTGGAGATGTGGGAATTCCAGACGCCTGGTGCAGCCTATACCGGGTGCACCAATGGAACCAGCGAGAAAGGGAAGCTGCGGAGGAGGCCGCTCATCTGGCCCTACCATCGACAGCTAATGGCGATCAATCCTACCTGGACTCAGCGGAACCATCAGATGCGAATCCAGAAGCAACTCTGGATTTGACCCTATCTCCATCCAGTTCTCAGCCCGCGACTTCTGGGGACATTTCAGACCTCGAGGACTCCCAGCGGTCGCTCAACTTCACGCAGCAGTTGATGGAGCGACAGTTGGCCGCCGCCAGATCAGAGAACAACCAAAGTGTGCCGACAACGGTGACAGAAGGAGTGGAGCCGACTCCCCTGAAACCCATCCAGGAGGAAACCCACCTGGAACTGCTACTGGCCATTCAGAAACAGCAACGCCACCGTCTGCGACCGATCCTGGAAGGTAATGAAGCAGTGGCAGCACCAGCGAACGTCACCAACGCCCAGGCGGCACCGCGGGAAGAAGAACCCCCCTCTTTCACTCAAAAGTCCGAACCAGAAGATAGCTCTGGGGAGGAAGAGGAGGAGGAGATTGCCATCCAACCTCTTCGCTCTTACCCTCTGGAAAGCCGCACGCAGAGCCGCGCCAGACGACGCGCTCAAGGACAGGAGCGACGCGCTAAGGAGCGGCAGCTACAAGCAGATCGCGACCTGGAGGGTGGATGGTACTTTGGTCCGGATCCTCGTTCTCAGCCTGCACCACCGCGCACAAGACCTATCCGGTCTAAGCAGCGCGTAACTTTGCATCACCCAGTGCGAGCAGCCATCTGTGCACATCTGCGACGCGATGGTCAAGTAATGTGGAACCAGGACAGTCAGCTGACTGCGATTCGGGACAAAGAGGGAACGCTGCTATTGGTGTTCTGGGCCTTGCTGAAGGGACAACGAGTGCGCGTGCTGGTGGATTCTGGTGCCTCGGATGAATTCATCTCCAGTGAGTGCGTCAAGAGATTGAACCTCGCAGTTCGCGCTAATGGGACGCCGCTGAACGTGACCCTCGCGGATGGGTCAGTGCAGACCTCGGCGCAAGTCGCTTACGGCAAGCTGACCGCAGAGACTTCAGAGGGGACTTACTCCGAGGTCATCAAGATGCGAGTACTTCCTCTGGGCATCAAGGTGGACATTGTACTCGGAGGAAGGTGGTTGAGACACCTCTCGCCGGTCACGCTGGACTATGATGGGTGGGGATCAGTCAAGTTTCGCCATCATGGCAAATCCGTGCGGATACGGGGATGTTCGCCGGGGCGTAGCTCCACACGCAAAGGCGAGAGAACCGCGATGGCTCTGGAACCGATGGTAATGTTATCAGCGGCCCAACCGCCCAAGCGACCAAGGAGATCAAAGCCTATCGGCGCAGATATGCGGGAATGGACAG
>LGRX02003079.1:73190-93426 GCA_001247695.2 Cymbomonas tetramitiformis | reverse complement strand
TCTTTGCGGCTCCGTGACAGATGCCCAGGCTCTTTGCGGCTCTGTGACAGAGTCGGATTGCATACTTGCGGCCTGCGGCCCAGCCGGTGTATCCAGTGTGAAATACTTGTACCGACTGAGATAATGGGACCAAGCGGCTCGGGACAATCATTCGCTTTTCATCTTCATCTTCTGAGTCCTCGCATGAAGGCAAATCTACGGCTGTAAAAATGCAGCCAACATATCGTTATATGAGATATCGAACCTGATAAGCTGCGAGGGCATCTCAGTTACATATCTAATAGCACCTATCCATAACAATTGGTTGGCACCAGTTTTCTCCGAAAACCTTGCTCATCCAACGGCCTGTATGTTCCTGCCAGCCTACGTTTGATTTGCACGGGCTGCTTTGAATACAGCCGTAGAACGTTGGAATACGGTACGTCTCTGGCGATTTTGAAAGTGAAACACTTTTCCAAATCTGCAGGCACCTAATTTGTAAGAGAGGCCCCAGCTCCGCTTTGGCGCACCTGTGCGAGGCTTGGGGCGGCCGTGTGGAGACTCCGTGGCGGCGGCGGCGGCAATCCCGTACTCTTCTGCCCTCTGGTGCCCAGACAGCTGAGGGCTCTGCAACCGAACCAAACAAATCGGACTAAACAATGGATTGCGCCATGGACAGATGGGTGCTGGCAGGCTTTACATCGGGCGCTCCTCGGAGATCCTTCAACCCCCTTCAAAAGGTTGCATATACGATTTCATTACCCTGCATTATCCAGTGGTTTTGCATGCTCCCGGGGTGGTGATGCCGGGATAATATCTCAAGTTGACGTGGGAAATGTCGAAGTCTCGGCCGCCTCGGATAAAATGACAGATGCAGGGACAAGTACTAGTTCGACGTGTCCAACAGGACCCAACATCCTGGCGAGTGTGCAGGGAAGCCGCCGGACACACGTGGATTTGGCTATTCACTTTTGCACCTCGAAGGAACATCACACAGAGGTGTGCCCCGCAGGAACACTGCCTCAACGTAATCTCCTCGATCCGACGGTGTGCCCCGCAGGAACACTGCCTCAACGTAATCTCCTCGATCCGACGGTGTGCCCGGCAGGAACACTGCTTCAACGCACTTCTCGATCCGACGGTGTGCCCCGCAGGAACACTGCCTCAACGCAATCTCCTCGATCCGACGGTGTGCCCCGCAGGAACACTGCCTCAACGTAATCTCCTCGATCCGACGGTGTGCCCGGCAGGAACACTGCTTCAACGCAATCTCCTCCGATGGTTTTGTACTGCGTTAGGCGAGTAGACAACGGTGGAAGCCAGCGGCAGGTCTGACCTGGTTAAGGAGCGCGCCGTACAAGCTGGACTTCTGGCCCTGCAAGGTGGCGGTCTCGACCACGGCACGCTCCTTCTCTTCGGATAGCTGTTCCCTTGCCAAAGTTGTAAGGAGCCGTGGGCTCACCCCGCCACGCGACGCCTGAGGAGCCGTGGGCTCACCTCGCACGCGACTTGCCAAAGTTGTAAGGAGCCGTGGGCTCACCCCGGCACGCGACTTGCCAAAGTTGTAAGGAGCCGTGTGCTCACCCCGACACGCGACTTGCCAAAGTTGTAAGGAGCCGTGTGCTCACCCCGACACGCGACTTGCTCGCTTGAAACCGCAGTTGCGACGCAAGACACCTTCGAGGAACCGGGAGGCCGGAGACTGTCTCTACCAATAGGGGGCACCAAAGAGCAGGACCTGGGAAGAGAGCGAAAGCTGTGCACTCCGACAACCTCGCTCTGTCCAGCTTGCGGAGCGCCGGGTGCCTCTGAGAGAGTGAGAGGACACCGGGTTATGCATGAGGGGGGGGAGGTGAAAAGGGGCTGATGCCTTCACGAGCGACATCAGCCGTAGATTCGTCCTCCTCAACATATTTACTTGCGCCTGCGGCTCCACGGAAGGGGCCCTCACCCCAGGGCACCCCAGGGCAGGGCGGCAAAGTGAGTAGCGAGCGCATCCAGCTCAATGGCCGATCAAGCTGATCGTCGCATCAAGCGCCCTGCATAGGCGGCACAGGGCCCCAGTGCCCATGTGGCTTGATGGGCCCGGCCGTTTCGTCCCCATGCCGTGCGAAGTCCACCCACATTCCCAAGCTGCCACACTGAACGGCATGAGATCGGCCAACAAAAGCCAGCCCACCATCATCCCAGTGGATGTGAAAAGCAAATCAAGAGCAGGGCGGGGCCGTGACAAGATACCACAAACGCATACATATTCCCAACCCAGATGCAAAGCAGCATGGAAAGATGATACGATGCGACCGATCGTCGCCAAACAACTGTTGGTCTCTGGGTTACGGAGTAAGCGGACCCTGCTGGCATGCCCCCCAGTGGCTCCCGGACGATGGATGGGACCTGTTGGTCCATGGTTATGTCATGAATGCAGTCACACCACACAGCATGGACACCCCATGTCAAAAAAAAGGAAACATGCGGGCACCTAAGTGTCCCAAGCTGCCACACGTATCATTTCGACATGGCCCAGAGGGAGTCCCAGCCCATCAAGGTTGCGTACCTGTAAGCTGGCCGAGTCCTGGCTGGCCTCAATTCTCGCCGCGCGGTCCTCCTGTCCCCGAACCTCTCCCTCGCACTCTCGAGGAGCCGCAGATGCCGCCAGGGGGTGCCTGCCCCCTTTGCCGCGCAAGCCAGCAGCAGGGAGGAGTAGGCACGGCTGCAAGCGAGAGTTGAAGGCTGAGCACACCGAGCTCGCACCTGCCAGGCGCTGCCCACCTCGTGCAGCTGAGATTGCAGGTTGCTTGCCTCGCCCTGCAGACAGTCGCCGCGATGGCCACGCAACGCGTCACCACCACCTGGTCAAGAGAGAAGCATGTGTAGAGCAGCTGCCTACCGCGGCCAACCTCCTCGAGTCCCTTGCTGGTCTAAGCGCCCCCTCCGGGCCCTCCCGCAAATCTTATCCGTGGATGACCATCACCAGGGATGGTCCCCGGGGGGTTAAGATTGAAGGCACCCCCTTGTAGGAGGGCCCGGAGGGGCGGGGCTCCCAACCGCTGCAGACATAAGCCCAGGCGGGCCCGAACACAGTCACATCCCTTTGGATGCCCCCAGCTGCAATACCTCGATCGACCGCCCCGGGCAGTTGCTGCAGGGCAATGGCTGCAGGGCAACTGTTACGGCGTAACGCCCTTGCAGCTGTGCCGCGGATGAGCCGCATATTTGAAAGACTAGCGCTGGCTGTTGAACATGTGTGTGTGTAACAGACCCGCCCAAGTGGCTACGTGCAACAGACCCTCCCAATTGCCTACGGAGCGCTCTCTGCAAGCTTCTGCCCCACCTGATACGCCTCTAACGCTTTCTCGGCCGTCGCAGCCTGTCATTCCCCCCTCTCACCCTCCATTCACCCCTCAAACGCTTTCGGCCGTCGCAGCCTGTCATTCCCCTCTCACCCTCCATTCCCCCTCAAACCCTTTCTCGGCCGTCGCAGCCTGTCATTCCCCTCTCACCTCCCATTCACCCCTCAAACGCTTTCTCGGCGTCGCAGCCTGTCATTCTCCCCTCTCACCCTCCATTCACCCCTCAAGCGCTTTCTCGGACGTCGCAGCTTGTCACCCCTCATTCCTTAAGCCCTCTCCAGCAAGGAAAACGGGAGTGCTGCAGACAGCGTCCTACTTGGAAACTGGACTCACTGGAATCCTGATCACTTTTCATCCAACGGCAATCAGCTACCACCATGTAATATGCCACGTGGTATATCACAACATCGACGGCTCTCCATCCGCGCGTCTTGCGCCACACCCTCTTCAAGCGTGTCACATCCTGCCCTCCTGTGGAATCTACCTCTCAGAGGCACCGCCCTGTTCGCCATCCCCACCTTATGGCTCAATGCAGCGTTCTCCTCACGCAGCGCTCGCAGCTGCGCCCCCCCCCCTTCCATCCCCACACCCACTCGCATCACCCCAGCGACCAGCCAAGGGTGCATGTCTTGCAGTTGACTCTGCACTAGAAGGCTAGCCCCCCTCCTCACCACTCTCGCGTCTCCTTCCGAAGCCTGGCGACTCAAGTGGGGAGGAGCTGTGAAGGGTGGCCTGGCTCGGCCAGTGCCGCACTTCCGGGGGGAGCTGAGTGGCGCTTCCTCGCCCAAGCCGGTCACCGGACGCGGCGCTGCACTCACCGCCCCTGGGCAGGGGGCAGGTGGGCATCGACACGACCCGCAGAGCCTCGCGCGAGAGCCCAAAGAGCCGAAGCCTGCTGCCGTCGAAACCCAAGCGTCCCTCCACAGCACAGGTGCGGGCTTTATGGGCACTATGCTGCCACAATACTGAGTGCGACTGTCCCACTCAGCTCTCACCCCCCTCTACATGCCTGATCCCTGCTCACCACAGAGGCTGGGCAGAGCTCCTATCTGTTGCTCTCGGTGAACCACATCTCCGATGTGCTGGTTCTCTCCCCCAACATCCTGGTTCTCTCCCCCAACATCCGGCCTCTTCCTGCACCTGCTGCCCGCTTCCACTGCAAAAGCCCCTGAGGAGGCCGGCCAGCGCGGGCTAGAGCCAGTGCCATCAACGTCACGCGCATGCTCTACCCGCGGACTTCTGCCGCAGCTTGCCTCCGAGATGCCATTCAAAGCGCCGGAGGATGGCTTCCGACGGCCGTTACATGGCAGCCTCTTCGGAGGCCGGCAATTGCCTGGAGCGAAGCTCGCTGGCCTCAAGGCACCCTCACCCCGCCCATCTTGGCATGACCCTGAAGCAGGAGGGCCGAGCCCCAGTGTACCTGGTCCTGGTCCTGCTGGTGCCGCTTCTGCAGATAGTGCACCTCCTCGCTGAGCGCGCCCACTTGCTCCTCCAGCGCATTCTGCCCTCGATCCCACAGATCAACCACCTTGTCCACTCCCGCTAATCACGCAACCTTCTAGCAGTCGAAGCGGATGGCGGCGGGCTCGGGCGTCGACTGCCGCCCCCGTCCCGCGCGGCCTCCAATGGCTTTGCCCGCTGCCATCGGCCGTTCCGCACCCTTCAATGCTGGAATTTCCTGCGATCCTGCCTCTACCTACTCGCTGCGGGGTCCCGCACCAGCTCTACAACCCCCACTCGAAGCCCATTGGCTGGTTCACAGCAATGGCCGCGCATGGCTGTCCGAGATGATGTCAAACCGAGGCTCGGCGTCCCTGGATTGCATCTCGATGCGTATCTGACGGTTGAGAATGCCGAGCCTTGTTTGTCGCAAGCTGATGCTCTCGGCCATTGGATTCCTTGTTGCTGCGAAGATTGTTTCCAAGGAGGCGCGGTCACGTTGTGGAGGACGTTGGCCTGAGGATCACGCTGGGCAGGCCGGAGGTCGCAAGTGGAGATCAAAGATCAGAGGGGTCAGAGGGAAGAGCTCGGTACCACACGCTGAATATCATGCACCAGTTGCTCGAGCTCCACCCCGACCTTCTCGACGGCCTCCTCGTTGTGCCTGCCCAGTCCCCCTCCCCTAACCCGAACACATGATTGTGGCCCTGCTCGGCGTCCTTCCAGCGACACTGGGTACCACTTTTTGCAAGACTCGAGGATTGACCGGGGGTGATAAAATCAGAAAGATCGCATCAGATCGCGCTACTACGGAATCAACAACGACAGAGCGCTCTCCGTGACGTAGTTGTCTGGAAGTAAGAGCTCTCTCGCCGTCGATTCTGTCATCGCGTGATTGGATGTTTTCTTTCAGATTCTGTTCCCCCTACTCGATCTTTGAGTCTTGCAAAAAGTAGTACCGAGGCCCCTCCAACGCTAGGGCCGCCCCAGAGGCCGCAGACCACGCCAGGGGGGCTTTTCACCCCAATGCCGTGCTTGTGCAGCATGCCACGTGCGTAAGCCTCAGGCTGGTCCTAGAGTGCCCATACTCCTGCCGCAAACCACCTACCGAAGCCTCAGCGTTGACATTGAAATGCCGTGCTCGTGCTGCATGCCACGTGGTAGAGCTGTGCAACGTCACATGGAGGCGCCACGAAAGACCTCTGGCGAAGCTGGCGAACGGCCGCCGCTGACACCAGAGAAATCCCGACACGTTGACAGAACGGCATTTCCTAGCCCATCTCGTTGGAGCATAAGCGCGGCAGGGCTGAATGCCTGAGTCTGGCTGCACTCTCCGCCTCCTTCGCCTTCAGTGTGGCCACCTCCTTCTCAGCAGCGGTCCGGCGTTCCTGTTGGTAGCACCGGGACGCGCCCATCTCAATTCCTCATCTGCAGCTTTGATTGGAGACGTCCCACGTGCTCGCCTGCCGTTTGAGAAGGCTGGGGGGTTGATGTACTGTGAAGCAGCAGCAAACAACTCGCATGCGAGGATGGTGTGTACTGGTATAGCGGTGGCGGCAAGGCAAAGAGGAAAGTATTGCAGTGTATGGCGGTGGCGGCAAGACAAAGAGGAAAGCATTGGGTGTATGGCGGGTGGTGGCAAGACAAAGAGGAAAGTATTGCAGTGTATGGTGGTGGTGGCAAGACAAAGAGGAAAGTATTGCAGTGTATAGTGGTAGTGGCGGCAAGACAAAGAGGAAGTATTGCAGTGTATGGTGGAAGTGGCAAGACAAAGAGGTAAGTATTGCAGTGTATAGCGGTGGTGGCAAGACAAAGAGGAAAGTATTGCAGGTATGGTGGTGGCGGCAAGACAAAGAGGAAAGTATTGCAGTGTATGGCGGTGGCGGCAAGACAAAGAGGAAAGTATTGCAGTATATGGTGGCGGCGGCAAGACAAAGAGGAAAGTATTGCAGTGTATAGCGGTGGCGGCAAGACAAAGAGGAAAAGTATTGCAGTTTATAGCGGTGGCGGCAAGACAAAGAGGAAAAATATTGCAGTGTATAGCGATGGTGGCAAGACAAAGAGGAAGTATTGCAGTGTATATCGGTGGTGGCAAGACAAAGAGGAAAGTATTGCAGTGTATAGTGGTGGTGGCGGCAAGACAAAGAGGAAAGTATTGCAGTGTATGGCGGTGGCGGCAAGACAAAGAGGAAAGTATAGCGGTGGCGGTAAGACAAAGAGGAAAGTATTGCAGTGTATGGTGGTGGTGGCAAGAATCGTGCGTGGCTTATCTCTACCGCGTAGTTTATCCTTGGACCGACTCCTTTGGCACCCCGTAGCCGCAGAAGGCCGGCTGCACTATGTACCCTCACCGGGGATCAAAGGATTCAGCACACACTTCGGGACACTTAGCCGGGTTCTCCGGAGCTCACTAGTGATGGGGGCCCTTCTGGGATTCAGCACACCCTTCTGTAATGGGAGCTCGCAGGTGACAGGCCACGTGGCATTTGTCTGGTCCCACTTAACAAATAGTGGGCACTCGCGCCGATCCCGGGATGTCTGCTACACACGGTGCTCCACGTGGCAGATCCACCTTCTCTTTCGCGAGTTTCTCCTGCACCTTCCTTGCATTCTTGACATCGTGCTCCATGCGCCTAGCCGCATCCTCGTAACTTTTACATTGTGCCTACGCAACACTCCAAACCCCTCCCCTAAGCCTGTCTCTTCCTCGCTGTCACCCGTGCACCGTCCGTAACACACTCCAGCCACCCTCACCACCTGACGAATCGCCATCTCCACCAGCATAGTCCCTTCCCATTATAACTGCGTTGGTCATCGGCCGCAGAAGCTTCAGTTGCCCTGCTGCCCACACTTTGGTCAGCCCCTCATCATGTCGGTGATTTCAAGTGGCCCTCCGTGGGACAACCAATCAGTGGTGAGATCATAGGCCTCTCCTGGATCCGGCGGCAGCCAAGGGTGAGCTTGGCCACCTCTCCTGGATCAGACGGCAGCTGAGGGCGAGCTTGGCCACCTCTCCTGGATCCGACGGCAGCCAAGGGCGAGCTTGGCCACCTCTCCTGGATCAGACAGCTGCCAAGGGCGAGCTTGGCCACCTCTCCTGGATCAGACGGCAGCCAAGGGTGAGCTTGGCCACCCCTCCTGATCCGACGGCAGCCAAGGGCGAAGCCTGGCCACTCTCCTGATCCGACGGGCAGCCAAGGGCTACTAGCTTGGCCACCTCTCCTGATCCGACGGCAGCCAAGGGCGAAGCTTTGCCACTCTCCTGGATCCGACGGCAGCCAAGGGGCGAGCTTTTGGGCACCAGGACCAGACGGCAGCCAAGGGCAGCTTGGCCACCTCTCTGATCCGACGGCAGCCATGGGGCGGAGCTTGGCCACCTCTACTGGATCCGACGGCAGCCAAGGCAGCTTGGCCACCTCCTGGATCAGACGTGCAGTTGGTGCGGGGTGAGCTTGGCCACCCCCTCCTGGGATCCGACGGGCAGCCAAGGGCAGTTTGGCCACCTCTCCTGGATCCGACGGCAGCCAGTGGCGAGCTTGGCCACCTCTACTGGATCCGACGGCAGCCAAGGGCGAGCTGGCCACCTCTCCTGATCCGACGTGCAGCCAAGGTGAGCTGGGCTACCTCCTGGATCCGACGGCAGCCGAGGGTGAGCTTGGCCACCTCTCCTGATCCGACGGCAGCCAAGGGCGAGCTTGGCCACCTCTCCTGGATCCGACGGCAGCCGAGGGTGAGCTTGGCACCTCTCCTGGATCAGACGGCAGCCAAGGGCGAGCATGGCCCTCTCCTGGATCAGACCGCAGCCAAGGGCGAGCTTTGGCACCTCTCCTGGATCCGACGGCAGCCGAGGGCAAGCTTGGCACCTCTCCTGGGTCAGACAGCGGACAATGACGAGTGCATCAACATGATCCAACTGCATTTGCGAGGCTTGAGCTTGACTCGCATGCAAACTACAGCCAGGCAGAGGGCGCACCTGCAGGTGATAGCTTTGCAAGGCTGATGCTCGGAGTTTCTCATTCATGCCGTTCTGCTTGTGCTCGATGCCCTGGCGCAGCCCGAGCTCCTTCTTCACAAACGGGCCGCTCCGTCTCGCATCGAGGGCCCAGAATCTCCGGTATCAAGGCACAGAGAGCACACGACCGCAGCTGCTGCACCGACGCGGGTCGCTTGTGAGACCCTACACTCCGCCCTTCAGCTCCGAGTGACGCCCGTCACACCCGATCACTTGCATAGGCAGAGTTGAGCCCTTCCGCGCAGCGTGTTCCATTCCTGACCAATCGGAGATGAGCGGAATGCAAACAGGAGCTGGAGGGGCTCCAGGGGGAAACGAGAAAGGGGCGCTTGGACTGCACGTCTGGCCATGCCTTCCTGGCTGTCACAGGGAAAGAAAGCGGGGCCAAGGGGAGAGCGCAGCGCGGAACACACTTGTAGTCGCTCCATCTCCTTGATCGCCTCCGAGCATTCTGCCTGCAGGCCCCTCGCCCCCTCATCTTGAGACCGCTTCCAATTTGCCCATTTGGTGCCCAATGTGCTCCATTTGGTGAAGCTCAGTTTGTGTGCGACTGATAGATCGTTGACGCGCTGTAAAGCTACAGCAGAGTGCAACATGGTGTTGTACATTGAAAAACTCTCAGTACCCTGCTGTCGTTTTTTGTATTGTACTGTCATTTTCCTGTACTGCACTGTAATTTTTCTGGATTGTACTGTCATATTTCTGTTCTGTATTCCTCTACGTGGAGGAGACAGTACGGTGAGTTCAACACAATTCAATTTTGTTTGACTGTATTTTACCGTCTGTTGCTGTCGTGTGTCACTGAAATGATGCTCCAGTCCATCGAATGATAACTCAAAAGGTGAAATTTCTGTATCTCGGCAGTTCAGGAAGCCACTACCGTCAACAACCAAAGTTTGCAATTGTACTGTTCTGTCGCTTTTCTATCCCGTCACAGTACAGACCAAAAACCGTAGACCTCCAACCAGAAACGAGAATGGTGGCGTCCTGTCACGAACACAGTACAAACGACAGTAGGGTATAGGACAACTGACAAAACAACACAGAGAGGTTTTAGATCTATAACCCCGGGTAAATGCCTTGCATGGCTCGCTGTCTGCCCTCATGAACGGGTGAGCCGTCCCCTCACCGCCGTTGCATCCAAAGCCTCCTGCAGTGCATCGGCATCCGCATGCGCTGCCTCCGAGTGACTGACAGCCTGCCGCAATGGACCCCCTTCCCATCCTTCCCGTGAACAAGTCCCACAATTTCAATTTAAATGTTGATCCCCCTAACATATATCCCATCCAGAAAAGCAGCAAACCCCCGCCATGACAGCAGCAAACCCCCGCCATGACAACGCAAACCCCCGCCATGACAGCGGCAAACCCCGCCCATTATTAGTCAAACCCCGCCAGGATAGCGGCAAACCCGCCACAGAAGTGCAAAACCCCGCTGAGATAGTGGCAAACCCCTTTATGACAGCGCGGCAAACCCCGCCATTAGCGCAAACCCCTGCCATGCAGGCAAACCCCTCAAGATGACAGCGGCAAACCCCACAGACAGCTGCAAACCCCGCCTTATTAAGCGCGTAAATCCCCGCCATGATAGCGGTAAACCTCCTCAAGAGATACGCCGCAAACTCCCCGCCAAGAGGACAGCGGCAAACCTGATGACAGCGGCATACTCTTCGCATAGCGGCATACTCCTCGCCATGACGGAGCCCGCATAGGACGGGGCATACCCCTGCGAGACAGCGCAAGGCAACCCCGCCATGATAGCTGCAAACCCCACATGACAGCGGCAAACCCCGCCCACATACACAGCTGCAAACCCCCGATAAGGCCATGACAGCGGCAAACCCCCGCCATGACAGCAGCAAACCCCCGAGACCCACACGACTCAAAAGAGTGCGTAGGTTTATTCTATTTTTTTTTCTGTTGATCCCCCCAGCTTGAGAGCTACTTGTGGAATCATCGCTCCACGTGGCCCACCGTTACTTTACTCGGCACTGTCAAAGAGTGGAAAACGAGCAGCTAACTCTTCTAAGTCGCAAAGTTCCCAAATTGGGCACCCTTAAGAGCTCCGATGGTATCACGCTTCGGCAACCTTTCATGCAATTCCTTGGAGTCTAGCCCACCCCGGAGAGAGGCGCGTTCCAGCCCTACCTGGAGAGAGGCACGTTCCAACCCTACCTGGAGAGAGGCGCGTTCCAGCCCTACCTGGAGAGAGCGCGTTCCAGCCCTACCTGGAGAGCGCCTTCCAGCCCTACCTGGAGAGAGGCGCGTTCCAGCCCTACCTGGAGAGAGGCACGTTCCAACCCCACTACGGAGAGAGCCGCCTTCTAAAGCCACTACGGAGAGAGATCCCTTCCAGCCCCACCCCGGAGAGAGATCCCTTCTAGCCCCACCGTGGAGAGAGGCGCCTTGTAACCCCACCGCGGAGAGAGATCCTTCCAGCCTCACCGTGGAGAGCCGCCTTCCAGCCCCACTGCGGAGAGATCCCTTCTAGCCCCACCCCGGAGAGAGACCCCTTTTCGCCCACCGTGGAGAGAGGCGCCTTCTAACCCCACTGTGGAGAGAGCCCCCTTCCAGCCCCACCCTCGAGAGCCTTAAGTGAGGGCCTCAAGGCAGGCCATATTCACAAGAGGCCGCCAGGAGAGGTCCACACAACACAACAAGTGAAGGAGATCGAGCAGCGACGTTCCTCGGTGAGCTGCTCTGTGAGCTGCATCTTCTGCTTCTCCACCTCCGTGCTCATCTGTCCTCCCACTCCCGAGTTTCAGTGCCTTGAGTGGCAAAATTTTGCCGTCTAACATCTGTAAGGGCTCAGTACTTCGAACCCAAAGTCTCGCCTTGAACAGGCAGCATCGGGGCGCTGGCCTTTCAAGGCGACGCCTGGGGTGCAGGCCATTCAAGGCGGCATTGGGGGCATCCAAGGCTGCGTCACGGGGCGTGGTCTTTCTCTTGAAAGATAATGTCTTCATACCTGCTCTGCAGTATACCGTGCGTGTATCTCCGTTGCCAGGCGATCGGTCAGAGTCTCCTTCTTCTCACGCATTTTATCCATTTTTTTCTCCATCTCCTGCACTACATCATCAGCGACTCGTCACCAAAACAGACATGACAAGCAACCGAGCCCTCTCACCGCCATTAAGACGGAGTCCACGTGGCAAGAGAAAGCTGGCAGATCTCGTATAATTGGCGTACAATGGGGGCGCACCTCGGCTCGCCTGATTCTCTCCATCGCAGATGTCGCCGGGCCGAACGCGCGGCTCGCTGCAGCCCGCCAAGCAGTCCGGATGGGGACCCGTGCATACTGACTCAATTCGAAGCTGAAGGCACTGCCGGAACCGAGGTTGGATGCGACAAGTGAACTGTAGTGAAATATGGGATACGGTCAGGGAGAGGATCTGTGTACATTAACAAAGTGTGTTTCACGGGCAAATCCCTTTTCAGCAAAGGCAACGCGAAGGAATCGGAATTATCGAGACGTGAAGGAATCAGTCTTATAAAATTTGCCGAGCTGTCGCCACGATTTGGTCCATCACTGAAACAAAATTGAGCGACCCGCGTCGCGTTGTAACGCGTGGATGCTTCGTCGGCTCACTCACCTCTTCCTTTGGACCCCGCGAGAAACAAGAGCAGACACGGAACCACCTCCGTTTGAGGGTTTCTATCGAACACCAGTGCGTTTCAACTAGTACAAGAAACAGGGTTGCAATAGTTACAGTGACAAGTTGAAGCACCTGACAGGCCGGTAGCGCTCTTAGGTAGAGCTCTTTCAACTGCTTTCTTGAGCTTCGACATTCCGGTTGTGGCCGGGAAAGCACTAAGTGCTCGATACTTGACTTGGAAGATAAAATCGTGTCGCTTAGGATGGTTGGCGCGAACAAAACGTGCTTCAGAGTTTTTTATGACACGCAGTCGGGAATAGATACATGGTCACAGGATTCAGGCGTCACGTTGACGACTGAGTCGATGGCGGTAGGCGAGACGTTCGCCTCAGAGACTGCAGCTATATATATGCCAGTGATTCTACGATCACACACTTTCACGCCTGTATATGTGAACAAACTTTAGGTTCCACTATCCTAATTCTTCAAGGGCGAGAAGCTTGCGTTTGGAATTTCGAATAGATGATACGATCGGATGCGACCAGCGATGGCTCTACTCACTACAGTACTCGCTCGCGTCCTCGTCGATACATCCACCGCACGGGCATTCTGAAGGCCAGCTGATGACCGAATTGTATAAAACATGACACGTATAATTTTCATGGATAAGAAAAGTTAAGCAAACTTAAGCAAACTTAAGCAAACTACCGGAATATCCTAGTTCACTAGATATAAGAGGGTCTCGAACTGTGTCTCTGGATAAACTCCCTTAATAATATAAACCCTAAGCTAGATATACCCCGAACGGTCTCGCAACGGTAACGGAGTCTAGCCTACCTGTGACACAGCGTGTGTCACAGCACGAGCCTACAGATCAGTCAGCAGTCCAGTGTTGGCCTAGGGGTCGGTCATAGGGACTCCCAGTCAGGGCTCCCTATACAGATTCCAGCACACCACCCCAGCACTGTGGGTGGTGACTGGCTAGGAGAGTCAGAAGTGTAAGTTGCTAGGGCAGAAGCTAGGGTGACAGGTCCTAACTGCTAATCCAACTGTGCCATTCTGATACACAACTTGGAACCCTCTAGCTAGTACAAGAGCAAAAGCATACAGGCAACGTTGAGTGTCCTGCTAAACTACTGAAAAAGTCTGCACCAGCAAGTCGGATTGAAGAATATAAAGGTGTCAAAGTAAATCAAACCAGATTGAAGACCGTGTTGAGGTCAAAGTACATCTCAGTACACCACCAGAAAGTGGTGCACTGCCAGAGCCAGAAGGAGATCTACTCGGGGTCAAAGTTCAGAGGAGCACCTTCACCACATCGTTCACCGTAGTAGCCCGCAGTAGCACGGCGGAGCAATACGGGGCGGCCAAAGTGTAAGGTGTCGATCACTGAAAAATCATTCGCCAGAGAATTTGACGGAGTCGGTGTTGTCGATTCGTCGATCACGGGAGGCTGCACCGCACCGGGGTGCTGCCAAGTGCTGCCCGACGGTGGGGCCTCGTCATCCGAAGACGATGCCGGCGACAGCGGAGGACCGTCCTCAAATAACACGGCAGGCGGCGGCGGCCCGGGATGCCACGGCACCGGAGCCACATAGAGGCCTTGCCGCCTCTGCTCCTGCCGGTGGAGACGAGGTGGAATAGCACACGGCACCGTACCAAGCGGTGCCTCCTCATCCGACACCTGCAGAAGGTCGGTTTCGTTGGCCACCGTGAAGGTGGCAGCTCCCACTCCCATGACTGAAATCAAGAGAATGAAGGAAAGAAGGAAGGGCATCCCCCACATACCCGGCTGAGCGGGGAAGCCCCATGGTGGCTTGCCGCAACCAGAGGTGCGGTGAGCACCGTCACACCAATCCCCAACGGCACCACCAGAGGGAGGTGCGTGGGCTGCGGGCTCCGACGCATGATTCGCCGAGATGGCAGGAGCCCGCGGCTGGCGCGCGTGATCCGCCAAGACAGCCTGCGGCCTCAGCCTGAAGCTACCGTCGGGGAGGTCCTCGTAATCATCCGTGTCGTAGCCAGTCAGGTCGACCGGCATAACCGCGGCGTGGTTGACATTCTCCACAATGCCCCTGAACTCACCGTCCGTGCTCGCCGTAGTGGTCACCCGTGCCGACTGAAGGGACACGGGCTCGCCGTAGCCGTAGAGCTTCAGGAGCTCCTCCTCGTCCTCCAGGACAGGCATAGCAGGGGCCGGCACGGCGGATGCCGATGCCGCCGCACCACCTGCCGGAACCTGCTTCTCCGGTGTGTCACCTGCCTCGGCAGGGTCACACACCAGAGCCGAAGCCTGCGTGCCAACACCCCCAGACGGCAGGAAGGAGGCGTGAGTGTAGTGTACCTTAGGCTCAACGGCCGCGTTGACCTCCGCCGCGAGGTCGTCCAGCTGTTGGAGGATGTCCTCACCGGGTGTCCCCGTCACCGGTGGCACCGCGTCCACGGAGAAGCCGTAGGCGGACACGTCAATGCCCCCCACAACGCCCCCGCAAAGCACCGCTGGCGGGCCGTACACCGTCGCCGCACGGGCAAAGGCGTCCGCCCCCTCATCCGCTGCCTCCTGGAACACGGCACACATGGCGAGGGCGTGCACGCCCCCCGCATCCTCGTCGTCGATGGGAATGCAGAAAGCTGCGGCCGTGCCAGGGGAATGTTGGCGACCGCCAAGAGGGCAGTCGCGGTAGAAGTGATAAAGCTCCTTACCGGATTTCTTGCAGCGATTACATAGCGGTTTCGCCCGCTGCTCGTCGCGATCGAAGCCCACGGCGGGCGGGTTGGTCACACCCATGCAAAAACCCCGCTGGGGCTGCCCCTGCCGCTGCGGCTGGCGTCCCTGCTGCGGCCGCTGCCCGTGCTGCCGCTGCGGCGGATCCCGCTGCCGCTGCACCACCGGCTGGGCCGCCCCGCACTGCCGCTGCACCAGCTCAGTTAACTCCTGGATCTTGCCGAGGAGCACCTGGTGCTCGTCGCTGGAGAGCAAAGCCGACGCACCACCAGAAGAGGGTCTGGCCAGGGCAGCCTTCCCGGCCTCCGTCGCCGCCCATGCCTGGTAAATCTCAACCACCAGAGAGCGAAGGTCACTGAGGGAAACCGTCGCAAGATCGGCCACCATGGGATAGCGCACCTTAACCGCGGCGTAGAACACCGGGTCAAGCCGGGTGTACAAGCTGAGCTTCCTGGTGGCTTCGGTGGGCGTCCAGTCAGCTGCCTTGTTGTCCCGCACCAACCGCTGCTCCCGAGCAAGAACGGGTTGCGGGTCAACGTTGGCGGGATAGCTGAGAGCCGCATGCTCTTGCTGGAAAGACTCCCGCAACGCCACAGGAACGCGGCGCTTGATGATGTCCACCAGAGCACGCCGTCCATCTCGGTCAGCAGACGCGTCCGTCCCCGTAAGCCAGACGTGGGCGTTGCTGTGTTTCTCGATGACCAGCTGGAGCACGTCGTAGAGCAAGCCGTTGACTTTGCTCACCACCAGAGCCATAGGCTCGTCCAGATCGAACGAGGCCAGCTCCAGTCCAGCGGACGCGAACTCCGTACGAAGCTGCACCACCATGTCGGAGAGCAGGTTCGCGTCAGTCGTGCCGCTGAAATAATGCTTCTTGTCCCCCAAGGATATCCTCACGGATACCCTTGGCCCAAGACCGATGCAGCCGCTGCTTGTAGATCTCGTCAACGAGCTTGGACTGCTCCTGCAAATACTTCCTGGTGGCAACGTCGGCGTCCTCGCTGGAAGTAGGCGCGGGATACGCAAAAGTCGGGGTTTTGACCGTCGGCGTGTTGCGCACCGCGTCGGTCAGCCTTAGAGAGGCATCGATGTCGGAGTCCCTCATAAGGGACCTTTTGGATCTCGTAGAAACCATCACGTAGAGAGCCTGATGGGAGGTGGTACGCTGGGGCGCGTAAGGGTAGCGGCGTGGGGAGAATGCGAGTACACAGCCATGCGAAGAGCGGTAAAACCATGGCAGCGAGGGGCACTGGAAGACGAAGTCGAGGTCGAAGGTGCTGCAGTCACCAGCCCAAGAAACGGTAGATTGCTGGATCAAGGCAAAGAGAAAACCGTACAAGGACATTGCGTCGACAAAGTCCGATCCAGGTCGAACCAGGGAACATATCAACCCCCTATGGCCGGTCTGTGGCCGTACGATGAGGGTTGTGGCCGAGGTTTGGCCGAGTGTGATTTTGCTTGTTGGCCGAGACGAATTATGTAAAATTTTGAAAATTAACCCGAAAATTTTCGGTTTTTATGATATTGTCATACTTAAAATTAAAATTTTGCGCCTGCGGCGGGCAATTTTAGATTTTGGCCGGGATGGCCGAAACTTGGCCGATGGAAATCTTGAGTGTTGGCCGTACGACATAAAAGTTTGATATGTTCCCTGGGTCGAACCCCCATAGCCGCCGATCAAATACTCAAAAGCTGCTCATCCCAAATTTCCCACGCGCACCCAAACGCGCCGGTGCGCACCACCTACCAAAGCGGCTGTTTTAGCCAATCATGGCCAAAAGCAATGTGGAATATAGCGTGGATGGGGCCACGACCTACCGGAATATCCTAGTTCACTAGATATCAGAGGGTCTCGAACTGTGTCTGGATAAACTCTCATAATAATATAAACCCTAAGCTAGATATACCCCGAACGGTCTCGCAACGGTAACGGAGTCTAGCCTACCTGTGACACAGCGTGTGTCACGGCACGAGCCTACAGATCAGTCAGCAGTCCAGTGTTGGCCTAGGGGTCTGTCATAGGGGCCTGCACCGGGACTCCCAGTCAGGGCTGCCTATACAGATTCCAGCACACCACCCCAGCACTGTGGGTGGTGACTGGCTAGGAGAGTCAGAAATTTAAATCTCTAGGGCAGAAGCCAGGGTGACAAGTCCTAACTGCTAATCCAACTGTGCTATTCTGAGTACATCCGGCAGATGGGGGTCTACTTACGATTGCCCCCTGAACTTTTTTTGTGCCCCCTGAAAAGTTGCCCCCTGATCTTTTTTTTCAGGCCCTGAAAACCATTTTCAGGCCCTGAAAATGGTTTTCAGGGCCTGAAAATCACTTTCAGGGTCTAAACTTGTTTTATACTAGGCTAGTTATACACCTTAGAAAAAACTTCATGGATAATATAATTTTTACACCAATTTTCAGGGCCTGAAAATTTGGAATTCACACTCTTAAGATGCCCCCTGAACTTTATTTTCGGGGCCTGAAAATATTATTCACTTTTCGTGTTATATAAAGTTTAGAATTATATTCTCGTGTCCTCATCTTGCCCCCTGAAAATGGTTTTCAGGGCCTGAAAATTTTACAGTGTTCCAAGCCCTGGAAATTCACATAAGGCATTTTCAGGCCCTGAAAACTCATTTTCAGGCCCTGAAAACGACTTTTCAGGCCCTGAAAACCATTTTCAGGCCCTGAAAACCATTTTCAGGCCCTGAAAACGACTTTTCAGGCCCTGAAAACCATTTTCAGGCCCTGAAAACGACTTTTCAGGCCCTGAAAACGACTTTTCAGGCCCTGAAAACGACTTTTCAGGCCCGGAAAACCATTTTCAGGCCCTGAAAACCATTATCAGGCCCTGAAAACGAATTTTCAGGCCCTGAAAACCATTTTCAGGCCCTGAAAACGACTTTTCAGGCCCTGAAAACCATTTTCAGGCTCTGAAAACCATTTTCAGGGCCTGAAAACCATTTACAGGCCCTGAAAACCATTTTCAGAGCCTGAAAATGGTTATCAGGCCCTGATAACCATTTTCAGGCCCTGATAACCATTTTCAGGCCCTGAAAACCATTTTCAGGCCCTGAAAACCACTTTCAGGCCCTGAAAACCATTTTCAGGCCCTGAAAACCACTTTCAGGCCCTGAAAATGACTTTTCAGGCCCTGAAAACCATTTTCAGGCCCTCAAAACCATTTTCAGGCCCTGAAAATGACTTTTCAGGCCCTGAAACCATTTTCAGGCCCTGAAAATGACTTTCCAGGCCCTGAAAATGACTTTTCAGGACCGGAAAAACAATCTCAAGCCCTGAAAACCATTTTCAGGCCCTGAAAATGACTTTCCAGGCCCAAAACATGACTTTCCAGGCCCTGAAAATGCCTTTCCAGGCACTGAAAAGGGCTTCATTGCAAGTTATGCATGCTCCCCCCCCCACCCCCCCTATACTCATGTTATCCATTATTAAGTGTGCTCAGGCACGTGACGGGCATTCCTCCCAAGTAGACAACCCTCTGGAAGGGTATTCAACCTATAATTGCCGCTTAACACCGCTACTCAACCCCCCTTGCTTTCCACGGTGTGTGGCTAAGGATTGAATCAAGAAAGTTGCCTCCTTGCTTGGAATGCCCATGGCCCGCCACAAGAAGGGATCCACACAAATTTTGGGCTGCCAACCCGATACCTTTGTGTAGTCGGGGACTTGCCCACACTCTCCTTGCCACGGTCACATTTCTGAAACACGTGTTTACGTGTAACACCAACAATCCTACCCCAACATAATGCATGCCCCACACACATTTACATTTATATACATGCCTTACTTACATCGCCGCCCGCCAACCTAAGCGCATCTCTCTAATCTTTTGCAAGATTGCAACCTACGTTCTACCATGGATGAATTTTTCATTTCTTCGTGGCTAATTCCTATGGCAACGACATTCTTGTCGGCTACTAATCAGATCATGTGGGTTACGGCGATGTCCACGCTCCCTCGATGGCTTCGCTGGTCATGTCGCGGCATGCTTTGTTGCTCCAATCGCTCCTGTCGCTCACCACACACACACCACACCAAACCACACTGAACGGCATGAGATCGGCCAACAAAAGCCAGCCCACCATCATCCCAGTGGATGTGAGAAGCAAATCAGGAGCAGGGCGGGGCCGTGACAAGATACCACAAACTCATACATGTTCCCAACCCTGATGCAAAGCAGCATGGAAAGATGAAACGATGTGACCGATCATCGCCCAACAATTGTTGGTCTCTGGGTAACGGAGTAAGCGGACCCTGCTGGCATGCCCCCCAGTGGCTCCCGGTCGATGGATGGGACCTGTTGGTCCATGGTTATGTCATGAATGCAGTCACACCACACAGCATGGACACCCCATGTCAAAAAAAGGAAACATGCGGGCACCTAAGTGCTCCCCACAAAATTCAAGGGAGAACACAGAAGTTGTACATCACCACCTTCTGCCTCTCCTCGCAGCACGACAGACGAATCTACCGAGCTCTCCAAGAGGCAGTGCCCGCCAGAATGGCACCACAGGGATAACCGCCTCCCAAAACCCACTTCCACCCGGCGGTCGTCCCCGTTCACAGCGATCCGTCATTACTTCATATCAAGGTCAAAGAACGCAAGTCTCCCGGCATGTGTAATAACCATGAGCACTGTACACGGAGAGGGAGCTAGCGTCAGACGAATCCAAGACACTCCCAAAAAGCGAGCCGTAGACGAATCCCCGACGCACTCAAAGAGGCAGTACCCATCAGAAGGGTACCACAGGGACAACCACATCCCATCATCCAAATCATTCCAGTGGCCGTCCCCGTTCACAACGAGATGCCAGTACCCCATAAAGTGGGTATCGATCACCAGTCCCCCGGCAGGTGAAAAAGCCCCAAGGCACTGGACAAAAAAAGAGCCAGCCGCAGACGAATCCCCGACGCCCTCAAACCATACATGCGCCCGGCATGTGCGCCCCCTGCTCAGTTCCATGCGCCTGACAAGGCGCCCCCCCAGCTTAGTTTCATGCGCCCGGCAGGCGCACCCCAAGCTCGGTTCCATGCGCCCGGAAGGCGCCCCCCCAGATGCGTGTCTGTCCACTGTGCCCCCAAGATGCTTGTGCGTCCACCATGCCCCCCCAGATGCGTG
>LGRX02003079.1:0-70230 GCA_001247695.2 Cymbomonas tetramitiformis | reverse complement strand
CCCCAGATGCGTGTGTGTCCACGGTGCCCCCCAGATGCGTGTCTGTCCACTGCCCCCAAGATGCTTGTGTGTCCACCATTCTCATTTCACGATTCTATCAGATATTACAGATGGAAGGCAACACAGCGCACGGGAGTCTGGATGTTGTGCAGTGCTTCAGAAGAAGGATATTACAGATGGAAAGCAACACAGTGTACGGGAGTCTGGATGTTGTGCATATTACAGTTGGAAGGCAACACAGCGCACGGGAGTCTGGATGTTGTGCAGTGCTTCAGAAGAAGGATATTACAGATGAAAACAACACAGTGTACGGGAGTCTGGAAGTTGTGCAGTGCTTCAGAAGGATATCACAGATGAAAACAACACAGTGTACGGGAGTCTGGAAGTTGTGCAGTGCTTCAGAAGGATATTACAGATGAAAACAACACAGCGTACGGGAGTCTGGATGTTGTGCCGTGCTTCAGAAGGATATTACAGATGGAAAAAACACAGTGTACGGGAGTCTGGATGTTATGCAGTGCATAATGAAAAGGAGTTGAACTCGCTCAATGGTGTTGAAAGTGAAAGGAAAGGGGGGCAGGAGATGAGTGACCCAAAAGGGGAGGCCGGAGGTACGTAAGGGCTGCCCCGCACACCTCGCTCGTGCAATGCACTGAACTCAGCAGTGCTGCCAGCTCCTGCCGAGCATTGCTATCTGCCGATCCAGCAGGCGTAGCTTCCACCAGCTGGTTGATCTGAGACCAAGCACATAAATGCCCTATCCACCGTTCACAACGTTGACGTGGCATGAAGCCGCCAGAAGACGATGTGTCGAGTCAAGGATTTGAAGGCGGTTGCGAAAGCGAACTCGGAGGGTCATATCTTCAGGTATTTGGAAACAAAGGCGCTCACTTAAGGGGGTACAAGGCGGTTGCTTAAAGACTCAATGATACCCGCTGCTTTTCAAATACCGTAGGTCCCCATCCATTAATCTTTTGAAAGGTGCATATCATTTGATGGAGGTCAGGTAATGCTTCGAGTTACTCTGGCACAGGTCTGTTTGGGAAGGATGAGGGTGTCGTGATGGTTTGCTCACACGGAGGTCACAGCTATCGCAAGAATTTGTTGTCTAAACCCTAGAGCCTTGAATTCTTTACAAAAGGAGCAAGGGTTTCAGTCTATCTCAGCTTGATCACTTCAGTTCAGCTTGTCTCTCGGAAGATACAACGGTACATTTGAAAGCGTTGCTACTAATAGATCTGTGTCTCTCTCTTCTCACCCAACTTTCTTCTCCCTCAAAAGGGGCACAGCCAACGAAACATGGATATGACCTCACATCGTTATCAGCTGGTCGCACTGAACGTCACTACAAATTATACGCTGGAGAAGTGCAGCGACAAAGCTACACTTTTTTTCATTGAGGAGAAGCGGTATTGAGTTGAATACGCAAAGTGTACCTGCCAACAAATTATTGAAAGAGCTGTGAGATTCCCCTCAAGGAGGTTAACCGCGTTCTTCCAAATCTGGGGAAGTAACAAGAATAAGAAGGGGAGGGTCGAGCTCTCGGTCAAGCGAATAGTTGTAGATTCCCACTTGCCAGAAGTCGACTCCACTGTGGTAGAGCTGCACGTCCCTCCAGAACCACGCGCGTCAAAAGGTCAAGGCAAAACGAAAAAGTTCAAGAACTTGGTTGTTTTCTCTTGCCACAATAATTTCTACGAAGATCAGTGTGAATGAGATAAGCTGCAAACAAACAAGACGACCGCATTCGAGCTCTCTGCCTAACTCCCCTGCGTGCATGACGACGGGCCCAGCCCTCAAGGCCTTGGAAGGAATCGACTCCGAGAGTTATGTTGCGCGCATTTCCTGCCTTTGTGGCCAGTGCTCCGCATCTTCTGCAGTAAAAACTCCACCCCTCTACAAAAAGACTTTGTTCATTTCGTCATACTGCTTTGAGGCGTATGCACTTCGTTAGGCGGGGTAAGACCTTTGAAGAGAGTGGATGCGGAAGACTGAAAACCGGGACGACCCAAAACTTCCCGGAACCTCTCCCGAACGTCGCGGGCGATTCAGGAGGTTCGCCGTACCAGAGCGAGCAGGGATCCAACAAACTCGAAGGGAGCTTCGAGGGCCTCGGTGGCATTGCTGGGCGAAAGGTTCGGCTCTACATGGTCGACGAAGCCCACAAAGAGTATCAAATAAAATAAAATACTGCGCTAGAGCTGCTTTAAAATGCCCCAAAGGGGTTATTTCACCGCTTACTTGAAGCGCGGTCAAGTCCGAAGTGTTTCGAAAATTCAGGGGGCGCTCCACTATAAAGTTAATTTATATATTTTTAAGAGAAAATCGTGTGATGGTTGTATAATTTCATGACACTGCCTCTGCCCCCTGAACTTTTCATCGTAAGTAGCCCACCAACTGCCGGAACTACTGGTTGACGAGAACTCGAGAAGGGGGAACTACCGGCAACAAGTGCATTCCCTGTGCCGAAGGCGGTGGTGACGAAGATTTCCTACCACGAGGAGGAGTTCCGCGACTTGGTGGATACGAATATGTTGAAAGGAACTATATTATTCTGGGAGCAAATTTTGATTGTTTCCGGAACAATTAACTTTTGATTTTTCCCGTAACAATGAATTTGGCTACGGGAAAGCATATTCAGGGTTTAGTTCTAGGTTTTTAGGGTGCCCGACTACTGGATAAACCCCATAAACTCTCACTAAACCCTAAATATGCGTGTCCGTAGCCAAAATTCATTGTTACGGGAGAAATCAAAAGTTAATTGTTCCGGAAACAATGAAAATTTGCTCCCGGAAAAATCAAAACCTATGTTGAAAGGAGCACCACAGAGGATGCCGGTCAGTGGTGCGTGCCAAATTCCAACCATCGACTATGGTGTGCAGTACGACGTGTATAGGTTAGACACAGAGGACCAGTGGGCAGTATGTGCTGAAACCTTCAAAGGGTACGTGAAAAAGCTGCTCCGGGATCGACACATAACGGTAAGGGCGAAGGTCGAGGTGTCCGGAATTTGCACGACATGTGACGATCTGGCAGCAGAGAAGGCTGAGCTTCTTGGACAACAGGGTCGCGATCCTGTACGCTAGAAAGCCTATACTACGCGTTACGAGCAACGCGACTGCTGAAATCTGTATAGGCAGCCCTGACCGGGAGTCCCGGTGCAGGCCCCTATGATAAATATCTAGGTAGCCAACACAGGACTGATGACTGACCCGTAAGTTCGTGCTGTGACACACCGAGTGTCACAGGTAGCTAGACTCGAGACCGTTCCGACTCCGTGACCGTTCCGGGTATATCCAGCTTAGGGTTTTATTTCTTGAGAGAGTTTATCTATATATTGGTTCACTGACTGTCTGATATCTTGAACCGGGATATTCCAGTAGGTCGTGGACCCATTCCACGCTATTTTCCACAGCTAATTTGGCCATAATTGGCTAAAGCAGCCGCTTGGAGAGGTGGTGCGCGACGGCGCGTTTGGGTGCGCACGGGAGTTTTGAGATGAGCGGTTTGCGGTGAGCGTCACTCTTTGGGCCGCAGTTATGGGGATTCGACCTGGACCGGGCTTCGTTGGCGCAATGTTCGTTTACGGTATTCCGCTTGCCCTGATCCCGCTTGCTGCCGATTCTTGGGCTGGTGACTGCAGCACCTTCGACCTCGACGACGTCTTCCAGTGCCCCTCGCTCGCATGGCTCTACCGCTCTTTCCGTAGCTGTGACGTCACGTTTTTCCCACGGCATTACCCGAACGCGCCACGGCGTACTGTACCATCTCCCATCAGGCTTTCAGAGTTATGGTAGTTCACACACGAGCAAAACGGTCCCTCACGAGGGACTCAGACATCGACGCCTCGCTGAGGCTGACTGACCGCGTTCGCAACACGCCGACAGCGAGATCGCCGGTTGTTGCGAACCCCGGCCCTGCTTCCAACACCGACGCCGACGTTGTGACGAGGAGGTATCTGCATGAGCAGTCCAAGCTTGTTGACGAGGTCTACAAGGGGCGACTGCATCGGACATGGGCCAAGGGTATACGTGTCAGGGCTTGCTTATGCAAGCGCTATCTTGACGCGGCTGCTATTGAACAGTAACAGCCGTAAGTAATATTTGGTGGGTATAAGTGCAGCAGCCTGGTGACCAGAAGTGCTTGCTTGAGCCCAATGCTCCTCATATACTTCCAGTACCCTCACGCATCTCATGCATTACCACCATTGGGTTGTGAACCCGAGGGCACTGGGTGAACTACCCGCATCGGCTGGTCGATATAGCCTTTGATGCTCGCATGCTGTTCATTTCATGCTTGAAGCGAAGACGCGTCTTCTCAGAACACTTCGGTTCTTCAAGACTTGTCTTGCTTCGCCATCTCGATGCCAATACCTGGCCTCTCGATGACAGATGTCACTCACCTTAGGCGGAGGACAGACATTATGATTGTACATGTCATACTGTAGTCGACCGTACTGACAATACTCTACGACTGTATGTCATTATGACATATGACATGACATGACATGGTATGACATGTATGACAGGTATGACATGTATGACACATGTGTCATCGGTCATATCCCTGACAGATCCCCCCTCTTAGAAGTGTTGTGACCTCACAATATATGGTGCATACCTTTGTATATGTCTTTGATGTCTTTGTTGTTGAACTGGCCAGTCTTCTTACACCGATGAGGCGTCCCTCAAGGTGTTTTAGGATATCGGGGGGAACTGAGTCCACTTTAAACCCTCACCTTAGGCTTTAAGCCCTACAGTTCTTAGGATGTAGCCCCCCATATAATACTTATAGTACTTCAGGGTTAGGATATCGGGGGGTCTCTATGAGGAGTCCACTTTAAACCCTCACCTATACAGTTCTTAGGATGTTGCCCCCCCTTGAATGCTTGGCGTGTCGTATTTCAGAGTGACGCTCAGGGTATCTCTGTCCGAGGTTTACGTTACGAAGAGATATCGCGCTTGCCGATCGACGATTCGACCCATTGGGTACTTGTTTCCACGGCCTTATATAGTGCATCCACCCCTTCCTCCCCTCCAAGAGCTACTATGGAGGTTCACAGGCAGAATGGAGAACCTTTTTTGAATAAGGTTTGTTTTAATGCAAACGGAGGAGGCCCTGCTTACGAGATATCGGAGGGTCTTTATAAGTCCACTTTAAATCCTCACTCGACTGCCAAACTGCTTTTTTCGGTCCAGTACGCGCGCACTGACGAACATTTCATAGGATGGATTCGACAACGTACTAATGTGAATTCGTTTAGTTATGTATGTCAAACACAACTCAGGATCACAACTCCGTCTACCTCAGTATTCCGGTAGCTGCGGAATTACTGGCCATAAGATCCGAATGACAAACCACGGTCTGGCAAAGGCAGCATAGCAGTTTTTATTTATCCACAGATATGGTACCCGCATGTATGCGTATCTGTGCAAGGGTATGATTTGGTACAAGGCTCACTAAACCTCGGCAAGGAAGGATCAATTCCCGCTCCTGTCATATCAATTTGATGCAGGGTAAAAATGTTAGGGATGTAACCCTGCAGTTCTCGGGATGCAGCCCTGCAGTTCTTGGGATGCAGCCCTGCAGTTCTTGGGATGCAGCCCTGATTATAATTCGGTCGGCAATCATTGGCCAAAGTCATCGGCTATCAGCTTTTTTACTCAGAAGCCACAATGTTATAGAAGCTACGACCTATCGTGACCATATGCGGCAGTTATGCCTTCAGCATACGTAGACAATATGATTATGTGGAACTTATAATCCCACTTAAGTTGCATCATGATAAATTTATCCATGTCTTATCAAGTGTTCAGGATTTGATAAGGGGTTGACGCCCCACAGGCCAAAGGTCACTGTCTCGTAAGGCTCGCCTCAAGTGTGCGGCTTCGAGGAGCAGCGTCCCGGCGTAGCACAGGCATGATGCGTCCTTAACCACAAGGGAACTAGAAGTATGAGAATGCTTAAGATATCCGAAGACAGGTAGGCTTTTTGTTGGCCAGAGTTGATGTCAAGATGCTTAACCTCGATGGGGTTGCATTCGGATACAAACTGTGCAACCTTACATGTGACTTATGCATTGGTGTATGACGTTGGTGAATTGTCTCTTGTCATGAACCTGGAAGGAATGACGGACAAATAGCTAGAGCGGCAGATCTCACTCACTCGGCTTTGCTGTTATGGAATTCGATGCCTGAATGGCACAACTGGCAATCCTTTGGCTCAGATGCTTTCCTTCAGACACTGGCAACAACTTGTGCGCCAGCTTCTCCAGATGTGGGGGAAAACCATGGATTAACAATTCATCAATCACCAAGGCTGATTCCACGAATCCTCCAACTCTTGAATTTCAACAATCAGCATCTCAGGATGTTGACGTCAAAGTAATGGTCTTAAGCTTACAATATAGCTTATTCACATTTAAAAAACCATCGTTCTCCTATGTCAGTGCCCTTCATATAGTATGATAGAGCTGGAGAATATGCATCTTCATATTCTCATGAAGATGAAATCTATGATTTCTTCATAATGAACTTCATGTGTCAGTAAGTCAAAGACTTCATTTGATGTTTTATCGGAATGATGTACCGTGTCATCAAACTTTATGACTGCTATACACAGATGCTGGAACGTTTCCTAAGATTTCTCTATTTAATCTTCCAAGCAAAATCACAATGATGTAAAATCAAAATGATGAAAATCCATTTTTGGCAGCTGTATGAAGAATGAATGAATCTATACTCCTTCCTCCCCCTTTAAAAAGAGGTGTATCAAACCAATCAGATGGTGATGGAGAATGCCATTCAATTATTATGTCATGTGAAAAATGGTTTGATAGAAAATCAGACTAAGATTACTCATCGAATCAAGTGTTTTCGAGGTAACAATGTCAATAGGAACACCGATTCTCTCAATAACGTCGTACCGGCAACATGCCTGACGCTTTTGAATGTGGTGAATGCCAGATGCTGTCAAATGCCAATGTCAATTCACTATGATTCAATATGCAGTTTTTGGGTTGCAGCCCACATACATTGTTGGTTCAGGGTCACAATAGTGTGCCCAATTTAGACAATGTTTCTGGATAATGATTTTCATAATGAACAACGAAACCAGTGATGGTACCGAAGCTAATGGAGATTCAGTCATGAATATAAATATCATTTCTCTATTGTCGTAAACGGCTCACAGATTCAGTGTCTGCAGTGATAACAACTTATTACGAGCTGTATTTTCGTCCTTGATGAATGGCTGGTATGTCATTTCATTGTGACTAGAACATGGCATCGCCTAGTGATATGTGTATATATGAATCTTCTTCAGTACATGATCACTTATCTCAATGGTGCCCATTTTATTTTTGGGCATACATTATTCGGAGACTTGTCATGGTAAAGAAGTATGAATGATGAATGCGTCGTTTCAATGCCGACAAAATTGTGACTTGTTGATGACTATTTGCCACTAATTTAAAGTTTCTGTAACTTTCCAGAATGAGAATGAACTGCGCTTGGAAACCACCTGCAGATTGCGGGTTCGAGTCCCGCCATGGCTTTTCCCAAGGCTTCGTGGCCTAATGGACGAGGCGACAAATTTCTAAACATTCCAGAATGAGTTTTCAAAGAGTCATAATTCCTCGATGAAGTATGCGTATCTTATGTGCCAAAATGATATGCGCCAAACTACAAGTATGACGTCGATCTATATGTGGATGGTTTATACCATTGTATGCTATTCCACAAATAAGTAGTGATGTCAGAATAAAACTTTGGACAATTGCAACTCAGTACAAACCCGAGTGCATTCAAGTCCACTTGTATGATCAGAATCTGGATCTAATGTACTTTCTATATGCACAGGATAGAATATATTTTCTATGTGATTCTGGATTCAGGAACTAGAGTCAATGAAAAACTCCATTCCTATTTCAGACGATGAAACCCTTATTTTTTTAGGTGCAATACCTTATCTTAAGGAATAGTAATTTTCAATACAAGTTTCAATCGATTTTCTCAGTTCTGTCACCTTCATGATGATCAGACTGGTCAATTTTACAGCATAACCCACTTCCCCTTGCTGAAGGAGATGGCTCCCTTTTAGGGACATAGGGCGACATGTTGGCTGTTTTCATATGACACATGGAATACATGAGTGGCTCGGCAATTTTGGAGAATTTCGGGATAAATCTCCTGAATTGGTTGACTATGCCCAAGAATGACCGAAGGTTAGACTTGCCATCTTTAGCCATGCGGCGTAGAGGCTGCTTGCCAACAGTTGGGCCATAGGCTGGATAGCTATGATGGCTATATTGGAGGCTGAATAGCCATGACTGCACGGACTCTGTCTTCCATTATGGATAGACCTCTGAGATGTGATGTCCGATAAATCAATACATCTGACAAACAACTCAAGCCTAGAAGGTCGGATGAAGAGCTGATGATCTCTGCTGCTCTGAAAGAACTGGCGAATGAGAACTACCGAAATGGCTTGTGATATAATAATTTCATAAAATAGGCATTGTTCGATGGCGGTATGATCAGATATGTAATGACCATGAAGATAAGATGACCGGCATGGCTTATTCAACAGGCATGACTACCTCAAAAAGATGCCACTACACGGATACATTTCAAGACATAAGGGCAATAGACTAATTATGTAGTTTTCAAGGGCAGCTAGCATTTATGCTGAATTGGTCAGCTCGGTGGCTTTGACCTAGGTGTTGTACTCAGGCCGTAGCCTGCATATTGCATTGAGTACTCTTGACACCTTAATGATCCAATCAGATGATATGTATGAAATATCAAGAATGGTTGCCCTTTTTCGGTGATCATCGGTGGCAGAGGCTATGGTGCTTGCATCGAATCAATATACAATTCTAGTCTGGATACAGGCTAGACCAGATGTATACAAATGTCTAGGTCTTCAAAATCAAGCTCATATGTATGTCATGGCTGATGACCTTAGAAATGTTCGATACATATGTGTGTCAACTTCATGGAGCTCTGCATGGTTCGACTGCATATAGTCACGATTACCAAAACAACAACGATGATGCAACTTACTTGTTTTATTATTTGTCTTTATTATTTATTTGGGTTTTAGTTGTATTTTTTTAGCTTGTCACCTTCCCCCCTCAAGGAAGTGTAAATTGCTAGGCGGTTGTCAGGCGCCGTTTAAATACAACAGAGGTCCGACCTCAGATGTGATGACGTGATAGCTTAGGATGAAGCTGGATAGCAGTTCTCGGGATGCAGCCCATTGCACCGAAGGTGCATCGCAGTTTTTGGGATGCAGCCCGAATTCACGTCATCAGCGTGGGTCACATCGTGCCCATGCATGTGCTGTACAAAATACAACACTACCCTCCAGCGGCGAAGTGGTTTGTTATTACCATCATCGTATGCTGTGGGATATCAAATATATAATCAGAGAGCATGGTAATATGTGTACCATGTTGTCAATATCGGAGGGACTGTGTCTTCTTTAAACTCCTCATGACTATATGTATAATGGTGTTGTACTGATGTCAACACCTTATCTCTGAGTGATTTATTGATTTCAGATGCGATGACGTGGCAGCCAACCTTGTCCGCTCGTACCGGGGGTTGTGTGGAATGTGTCCACGTCATCGGCACGGGTCATTTTGTCCATGCATACGCGATCGTAGCGCAGGTCACAATACAGTGCCCGAGCATACGCGATTTTAGCGTAGGTCACATTGTGCCTTTTACCATTATATCTGAGGAAATCTATTACTCATCTTTGTGAGTTTAGACAGCGTTGTACTGATTGCAACGCTTTTTCTGATGATTTATATATCACAGATTATACCAAATAATTTGGTGATCAGTCCAGTGCAAAAATTTGTCACCGGAATGTACAGGGGTTGTGAATGATTGCATTCCAGCCGGAGCAGCTTTTCTGTACTAATGAATTCATCGGAGTTATACTCATTTCGACGATTCGAACCCCATGGCATTTGCAGTGATGACAACGCATATGAATATACAGGGGATTCCTCAGAATGCTTTTATGTGATGTCAACATATTGTATGAACAGTTCACATGCATCCGAGGACGAAGGAGTTACGCCTGGAAGGTTTTGCATGGTGGTCACCCAACAGTTATCAGCTGTTATGCGGGTGCCATATCCTGCCTTCGGTACTGGAATTATATCAACCAGTCCTATAGCGATGCACCTGTCCTTCCCACTCTTATGTATGGCTATAGTGCCAAACTGTATCAGGGGATATATATATATTATACAACTATCATCTTCTGATCCAATGATGTGCGACTAAGCATGGTATCAGGTTATGTGTTATATATATAGTTAAGCATTCCGCCCTTACTCGAAAATGTAAACGCTGAGCAATAGTCAACTTATAGTCATTGGGATGTAGTTTCCCATCCGAGTTTACACTTTATTAGTGACGGTGGGTTAAACGCTGTACAGATTTCAACGTTACTTGTGGATGCAGTGGTCCTATCAAAAGCAATCCATCAGAAATCACCATATCGGTATCATCACACATTAATCCTGAATCTATATAAGTTATAAATAACTTCTCGGATATGTGTGTATATCTCATCAGCATTTCACTTCACTTCCCCCTTCGAGGAAGAGTGAATTACCAGGCAGTTGTTAAGTGCCTAAATACCTCATCAAGTAGCATGCAATCCTTATAGGAGGCAGTTGTACAGTTCTTGGGATGTTGCCCTACAGTTCTTGGGTTGTTGCCCGAAATATCAGTCATGTATGTGCTGATTTCAGCATGACCATTATGCCAAATACAGTGTTGTTCACTAGTATTTCGTGGCATTTAAGGGTGTTACGGGTTACTATGACCCTAATCACCTGCAGTGACCTTAGGGTGTTACATGGTATCAGTAACACCTATATTTATCAAAATTGAGCATTATGCATGTTTTCCTGAAGGATAGAAGCAAAACCGTACTCAGCATGTCACTGCTTATTATGTGATCCCCGAGGTGTATGTTACACCCCTAGATTTTTGCACACGATTTTAGGGTGTTACACGAGATGTGAAGTGCTCAGGTATTTTTCCCATATACCTTAATAGGTGAAAAATTAGAATCCGCGAAAAAATTGGACTCAAATTTTCATTTTGAAATCTAACGTGTGAGATTTTCACCTATTTCTGTCACTTTCGGCTTATATATATATATATAAGTCCCAGTGTATTCCATAATGTATACATCTGTCACAACTCTGTAATATATCTCACTTGCACTCATGAAATTGAAATTGATATTTTTTCATGGTGTTCTGTGAAGATATGTGCATCGTCATTATTTGGGGTTTTACTGATTGAAACCCATGATAAATAGACCAAACCCTAATACATATATGTAGATTTATCAATAGTGACTTACAGTCACTTAAGTGATAACTTGTCAGTTGGTTTATTACTTACTTAGGACTGTCAACTCCTTAGATAACCTTAGCCAGTAGCTTAAGGCGAGACTTACTCCTCGGTTCGGTCGCCTGTCCTTGGCTATTGATCACGTTGCCTACCCACGAATGGGTCTGCCGGAGGTCTGCTTTATCTCTTTGGATCTATGACAATACTCTGGATGGTAGTGCCATCCAGATACTAAGTAACTTGAGCAAATGCTCATAGTAATCAGGTAATTTATCATTTACTTAGGCATATGGCGGTGCACTGGAAGAGTATCAAAATGATATCTCCAGTTTCTAAGTAAATCAGAACAATGCTTGAACAATCAGAGCAGTGTCTGTTTAATAACCTCTATCAGCTACATCACTGTCAAGATGAGTTCTGATCTGTGAGATTTATTGAGATATGCTTTGAAGTGATCAGGTACTGAATCAACTGTCAAAATGCATAGTAGATGATGGTGTTGCTCCAGCGATAGAGTGAAAAGGGCATGGACAGTGTTCAACAGTGACCAGCTGTTTTGTGAACACTGTATACTGCCTTCGGGTCTGGAGATATTCTCCATCCAGCCCTTCAGCATGTAGATTGTTCCTGCTCCCTTATCTATCGCCATCACTGACATCCAACACGCACATGTGTTTGTTGGATGGTATCTATGCATCATACATGTGATGTTGATATTATACTTGATCATATACACTTACTGACTCAGTGTAATGTCAGTATACATGGTAATGGCAGTGACTATATATTGTGCATGTACTTATTGATTGAGTACACTTAAGTAAATTGATATAGATTAATCATACAGGTTTATCTGTATACCACTGGACAGCATATCACCAGTACAATGTATATCAATATAGTTAGTATACTGTTGTAATCCTGTACATCTCATCATAATGGATGATGAGTTAAATGGTATATTTTCACAAGTAGCTCCGATGAGTATCCATCTTGATCAACAGGAGAACAATTATCCAATCCCAAATCCTCCGTCATGGATAACTGAGCTAATTCTTGTCTTAATAATCAAGACTGGCATCTTACACTATTCGGATTTTCAATATAGCCTATACTTGCAAGATCTAGCATGTATATGAAATATGCATGTTGCAGTGTGATATAGGTGTATTGCTGGATAAACCCCCGGTGCCATGGGGTACAAGCCCATGGTCGGTTAGGCGCGGACAGATCGCCATCGAATCGATCAACAAAACTACACGATGGTTTACAGATAAGCCCTTACTTTTTAATCCTCTGCATATACATCTATGTTGCACTGTTGGTATATGCATGTGTATGCCAAGCCGTTACAGTATCGTGATCAGGCTGGTATTTATGCATATGTGCATGTATGCTAGATTTATATGATCAGATTGATTACTATCACAGTGTAATTTGTGCACACAATCCCTGTATGCTATGTGATAGTGATAAGTGGGACAAGTGTGATAACTTTGTCACTCACTGTCAATCACAGCATGTTGTTATAATGATGACAATATGGTATATACTTATGCACAGCATGTGTGTGTGATGATGCTGGTATCGCACACATTATTCTGCGCAGCATGTATGTGTATTGTTCATCTGCGCAGCATCATGCGTCCATCTGCGCAGCATCATGCGTCCATCTGCGCAGCATCATGCGTCCATCTGCGCAGCATCCTGCGTCCATCTTCTGCGCAGCATTGTGCGTCCATCTGCGCAGTATTGTGCGTCCATCTAGTGCAAAATTGTATGAACATCGAGATCGCACACTATGTCTGCGAGTGATACATATGTATGTCGCGCTGCATACTGATGCATCACAAATCATGCGTCGCACTGTACAAGCTATAATCATCGCACGTGTGCGTCGCACTGAACGGTTCGCGCGGAACATTTGCGAATATCGCTGTCGCACATCTTTTTCGCACAGTATGAAATGCGTATGTCGCTGTCGCTGATCTTTGTCGCACAGTACGAATGCGAATGCGCTGATAACGAAATTTTGTGCATTTCTGTCGCGATTGATGCGAATCGTATACACTGACGTTCATTTTTCGTTTGCGCGCTTGATTCTCGCATATCGTACCAAAACCTGCGATATTTGACAGCATACATGTACAATTTGTACACTCGTGCGCACACCTTGTCGCAATTAATTCACTGATGAAGTGCTGTTGAATGCGAATTTGGTCGCGCTGATGATATTATTGCACAATCCGCCGATCGCTAATGATCGCTGTCGTATATGTGCCGATATTCGAAATATATGTATATGCGAACTCTGTCGCGCCGTATACAAATCTATATAAGATATATATCAAGTCTGCTGCACACACTCGTGTTCTCGTTCTCGCCTGAGCGAAGATATACCACTCTCAGGGCTCGCTTATGCAAGCGCTATCTTGACGCGGCTGCTATTGAACAGTAACAGCCGTAAGTAATATTTGGTGGGTACAGTAATCACCCACCTGTAAGAAAACAGAAAAATCCAGGTCAGCCAGCTTTTCTCATCGAGTTGGGTACCCCCCGCCGCCGCCGGCCCGGCCTATGAGAACGCTATGGATAGTGGACCGCGATCTCGTGAGCCAGCCAGCGAATTTCATAACCATCCACGTGGACACCTTCCCGAGCCAGCCCGTTTTCTTAAGGTGTCCAATTTCCGAGAAAATGGACCCTGAGAGCCGTGCGCAGCTTAAAGAAATTAAAGCAAGATTTAGATGACGACATTATCTCTGAAACAGACTATCAGGAACTTAAACCTTTAAGACAAGCTTTGTGCAAAAAATCATGAAAACCCATCAAATATACCATATTTGTCAATTTCCCGGGAAAGTTTTCTTAGTTTAAGAAATGCCTCTCCAACTAGGCAGCCAACGGTCATTTTCCTTATTTCAGGCCATCTCATAAGTCGGAAAATCCAGCCAGCTTTTCTCATCGAGTTGGGTACCCCCTCGAAACGCTGGCTGTTTCCTTAACGTCGAGTTTCCTTAAAGGTGAGTGATTACTGTATGAGTGCAGCAGCCTGGTGACCAGAAGTGCTTGCTTGAGCCCAATGTTCCTCATATACTTCCAGTACCCTCACGCATCTCATGCGTTACCACCATTGGGTTGTGAACCCGAGGGCACTGGGTGAACTACCCGCATCGGCTGGTCGATATAGCCTTTGATGCTCGCATGCTGTTCATTTCATGCTTGAAGCGAAGACGCGTCTTCTCAGAACACTTCGGTTCTTCAAGACTTGTCTTGCTTCGCCATCTCGATGCCAATACCTGGCCTCTCGATGACAGATGTCACTCACCTTAGGTGGAGGACAGACATTATGACTGTACATGTCATAGTCGACCGTACTGACAATACTCTACGACTGTATGCCATTATGACATATGACATGACATGACATGGTATGACATGTATGACATGTATGACCGGTATGACATGTATGACACATTTGTCATCGGTCATATCCCTGACGATCCGTGAGGATATCCTTGGCGACAAGAAGCATTATTTCAGCGGCACAACTGAGAACTGACGCGGGTCTCCTCTCCGATGTGGTGGTTCGGCTACGTCGCCTCCGGAGTTTGAGTCCGCTGGGCTAGACCTCGTCTCGTTCGACCGTGACGACCCCCAGGCTCTGGTGGTGGGCAAGGCGAACGCCCTGCTGTACGACGTGCTTGGTCTCGTCATCGAGAAGCACAGCAACGCGCACGTCTGGCTGAGGGGTACGGACGCATCTGCCGACCGGGATGGGCTGGTGGACATTGTGAAGCGCAGCGTACCGGTGGCGTTACGGGAATCGTTCCAGCAGGAGCATGCCGCGCTGAGTTATCCCGCAAACGTTGATCCGCAGCCGATCTTGGCTCGGGAACAACGTTTGGTGCGGGATAACAAGGCGGCCGACTGGACACCCACCGAGGCAACCAGGAAGCTCAGCCTGTACAGCAGGCTTGACCCGGTATTCTACGCCGCGGTCAAGGTGGCTGCGTTACCCCATGGTGGCCGACCTTGCGTCGGTTTCCCTTGTGGCCTTGCGCTCCCTGGTCGTCGAGATTTACCAGGCATGGGCGCAGACGGACGTCGGGAAGGCCTTCCTGGCCAAGCCCGCAGGTGGTGGCACGTCGGCTCTTCTCACCAGCAGCGAGCACCAGGCGCTGCTGGACAAGATCAAAGAGTTGACTGAGCTGGTTCAGCAACGGTACGAGGCGGCTCCGCAGGTGGTGCAGCGGCAGCGGGACCCGCCGCAGCAGCAGCACGGGCAGCGCCGGCAGCAGCAGCGCGGGCGGTCGCCGCGGGGCTTCCGCATGGGGTCCAATCCCCACCGGCGGTGGGCTACGATCGTGACGAGCAGCGGGCGAAGCCGCTGTGTACCCGCTGCAAGAAGACTGATAAGGAGCTCTACCACTTCTACCGCGACTGCCCTCTTGGCGGTCGCCAACATTCCCCCACCTCCGCCGCGGCTTTCTGCGTCCCCATCGACGAGGAGGATGCGGAGGGCGTCCGTGCACTCGCCATGTGTGATGTTTTCCAGGAGGCGGCAGATGATGCGGCTGAGGCGTTTGCCCGCGCGGCGACGGCGTACGGTCCGACGCCAGCGGTGCTGTGCGGGGGAGTTGTGGGGGGCATCGACGTGTCGGCCTACGGCTTCTCAGTTGACGCGGCGCCACCGGTGACGGCTACGTCCGGTGACGAAATCCTCCAGCGGCTGGACGACCTCGCGGCGGAGGTCAACGCAGCGGTGGAGCCAAAGGTGCATTACACTCACGCATCTTTCCCGCCGCCTGGAGGCATTGAGCCGCAGGCTTCGGCTCTGGTGTGTGGCCCTGCCGAGGCGGGGATCGCGCCGGAGGAGCAGGTTCCGGCAGGTGGTGCGGCGGCATCGGCATCCGCCGTGCCGGCCCCTGCTATGCCTGTCTTGGAGAATGAAAGGGAGCTTCTTGAGCTCTACGGCTACGGCTCACCCGTGGCGCTTCAATCGACGCGGGTGACCACTACGAAGGAATCGGGCGATGAGTTCGCGGGAGTTGTGGAGACCGTCAACCACGCCGCGGTCGAGCCGGTTGACTTGACCGGCTACGACACCGACGACTACGAGGATTTTGCGGACGGCAGCTTCGCCGTCAAGCCGCGGGCTCCGGCCATCTCGGCCAATCATGCGTCAGTCAGAGCCCGCAGCCCACGTGCCTGAGTGAGTCTGGTGGTGCTTCCCGCACCTACGGATGTGGCAAGCCGCCATGGGGCTTCCCCGCACATGCGGGCCCGTGGGGGTTACCTTACTTTCTCTCCCTTATCCGTTTCATCTCGATCATGGGTGTGGGAGCTGCCGCCTGCACGGCGGCCAATGACATCGACTCTGTGCAGGTATCGGATCGGGCTGCACCGCAGCCTGTGCTGTGCAGGGGGGATTTGTGCATCTACTCTGGTATCTCCGAGCTGGACCCCGCCACTCTGGATGCGGTACTGCACTCCCTGGGTGCTGCGACGGTGGTTCACCGGCCGCCTGACCCACTGGAGAGCAGTGCTGCAAGCTACTACCGTGGACATTGTGGTGACGGTGCCCCTCTGGACGTTGATCCCGAGTAGCTTTCCTTCTGGCGCTGGCAGTGCACCACTTTCTGGTGGTGTACTGAGATGTACTTTGACCTCAACATGGTCTTCAATTTGGTTTTATGCTTTCTATTATGACAACTACAATCTTCAAACCTGGTTTGCTGACACAGTGCCTTTCAGTTGTGTAGCGGGAGCTCCTTGCCCGTAGGTTTCTGCACTTGTGCTAGCTAGAGGGTTCAAATTTGTGTTTCAGAATTGCACAGTTTGATTAGCAGTTAGGTCTGTCACCCTAGCTCCTGCCCTAATTTATCTTAACTTCTCTGACTTACCTGTCAGTCACCACCCACAGTGCTGGGGTGGTGTGCTTAAATCTGTATAGGCAGCCCTGACCGGGAGTCTCGGTGCAGGCCCCTATGCCAGATATCTAGGTAGCCAACACAGGACTGATGACTGACCCGTAAGTTCGTGCTGTGACACACCGAGTGTCACAGGTAGCTAGACTAGAGACCGTTCCGACCCCGTGACCGTTCCGGGTATATCTAGCTTAGGGTTTTATTTCTTGAGAGAGTTTATCTATATTGGTTCACTGACTGTCTGATATCTTGAACCGGGATATTCCAGTAACGACTACATTCACAGGATGCAACGCACGTGTTATGACCTCAGGCGGAAGGAGGGTTCTGACCCTGACGGTCGGATCGACTCCATAGCGGCGGACGGCGCGGCAAATCAGAACACGGTAGTTCCGCATGCCCCGCATCAAGTTAAGGGCATCAGCGAGAAGAAACAGCATTTCTTTAACCTACACCTGCAGCTCTCGATACTTCATGGCTCGTTGCTTCTATTTTCCGTTGGGCTCCCTTGGAGCGGGGCTAAGGGTGCCAACATGATGCTCACAATACTCTGGAACTTGTTGCACTACACCGCACAAGGTCGCGCAGGCAAGCGCTACTTCCGGAAGGAGCTTCATTTGCAACTGGATGGTGGCTCAGAAAATTGGAACAAATACGCGTTCGCGTTTTGTACGGCGTTGGTGCACTATAATATTTACACCGTGATTGAAATCCACCGTCTGATGCTCGCGCACACCCATAACGACTGCGACGGTTGGTTCAGGCTCATCAAGATGTTCATATTTGGGAAAGACGCACGCGAATCTGGAGTGTGGCTGATGACCCTGGAATCGTGGATTGGCTGGCTACGAAGCTGGCCGGTGAAGAAGTTCACCAAAATCACGGACGTGCAAGGCCAACAGTTGGACTTCAAGGCTTGGTTGAAGCCGCACATAAACCCACAGTTTGCAGGCTATGCTGGGGAAGTAAGGCGTATACACCTGATGCACTTCGAGAAGGACGCGGATGGTGTTACACGCATGAAGTACAAGTTTGGAGAACGATACGCAAACCACATGCCTGCCGGAGTGGATGCGGATCTCCGTAAGGGCATCGAGGTCATGAAAAGTTACCCAGCTTTCGACAGCAGCCCCACGTTAGAAGAGGTGCAGCCGCTCGACCCGAAGGAAGAGAGGGAACCCCGCACTGCTTTCAGTCGCTTGTGCGACTACATCGACTACCGTATCCCAACTGACACGTTGGACAAGTTGTTGTTGTACTTTCCCTTGCCAAGACCGCCGAGGACTACGATGCCTGGGCTGGACCGACGCCGACCTCACAGGCTCCTCTGGATTTGCGAAGGAGCTTTACGAGAACGCCTGGCACAAGAAGCCAGTGCAGGAGGAGGTGCCAGAACGGACGATGCCCGAACAGTTCGAAGTGATATCCGACGGTCGCAACGTGTTAAGCAAGGACCTTCCGCGGAAACCTCCACACGAGATCGTGCGCAAGTGCGTGGAGAAAGCGAGGGACCTCGAGTCCGTCGATTTCCGGTTCGTCCCATTGTTCTGTTGCGAGTACAGTAATACCTCACATTTAAGGAAATGCTGGGTTAAGGGAAACAGCCAGGTTTTCGAGGGGTCGGAAAAATGCGGAAAAGGCTAGGCTAACTTTTTGGTTACAGTGTTAAGGCCGTAACGAAACACAGTGTTAATATAAGGAACCCAGTGTTACAGAAAAATACGGAAAAAGCTAGGCTGGCTCCAAATTCCTGTTTCCTTAAATATGCGGTATTACTGTACCTCGGTTTCATTGTTAGGTCTTGCAAGTAGTATGCCTACCTGAGTCTTACCTGTGTGTCTTACGCATCGGCTACCATTGCAGGTACACGGTGGCCGAGTGTAAAGCAGCGTTGCACCACCTGGGAGTTGAACTTCCTGAACGCCCACTCAAGGGGCCGTTGGCGAAGGCCTTATTTGAAGCGACGGCGGTCGCCCGAAAGGCCCACCACGAACATCTCAGAGTCCTTCGAAAAAAAACGCCAGCGACGACAGGTGAGGAGACCGGGGAGGAAGCATCGCCGCGTACGGAGCAGGCGCAGCCTGCAAGAACTTCCGGCCGAAGCCGGCGGAGCTGCGCGGGTGGCGCCAACACTCGGGGCTGTAACAGCCACTACACATGCGAGACGAGAAGGAGCTGCTGCGCGAGGCCCGCAAACCAACGAAGCTATGCCCACTCGAGCACAGGCACCGGCAGCACGAGGGCCACGCGCAGGTGGCCGAGGATGCCATGCTCCTGTAGCGCCACAGGGAGATCAAGCACGAGCTCCATGTGACAAGCGTACATGCAGTTCCCCATTGGCAAAGGCGTCCCCAGAGAGCAAGTCTCCACCCGGGAAGTCTCGACAAGCGCGCGGTCGTGACAAGGCACGAGTGCTATTCCGAGCGGCCTCTGTGATCGGTCCGACAGGCGCCCTTATTCCGGACAGCTTCGCTCTTGACGACGATTACTTTTTCGAGGATGCAAACCAGATTGCGGAGCAGGTGGAGAACGCGCACCTCCGGGAGGCGGCGACGGGACAGTTTGCAGGTGTCTCGATGGACGAGGACGACGAGGACGACGAGCACGACGAGCACGACGAGCACGACCGGGACGACGACATACCGTTGGCCTTCCGTAACCTTCCTACGGACTATACCATTGACATGCTGGCGAAGAGTGCGGGCAAAAGCTTCGCAGTTACCGTGTCCGCGGGCAACGACCACTGCAGCTTTACTATCCGCTTGCCTGGGAACAACGCCGTGTCCATGGCTATGCATTTCGTGGAGGTCTTGGAGGTGAATCTGGACACGAACAAAGTGAAGTGGGGGTTTTGGCTTCCGTCTGCGCCTTTGCTTATGCCGGCAACGAGGAGAAAAAGTAAACCCTTCAAAGACTTGAACCGGCTTGTTCGCGGAGAACGCCTTCCGGAGAGCCTGTCCGAAAGTGACAGGTTGGTACGACTTCGATGCGAGTGAGATCCTGACTTGCTGGGACGAACCTCCTGGCAAACCTGCTGTCGGCGGAGTTTCAGGAGGACCTGAAAAGGCAGAACTTCTGAAGGTGGCCAGGAAAAACTTGGCCTCCGACGCGTCGGAGCGGTGAAGGTAAGCAACACAGCCTCATTCATTCCTCGTGGCACGCACACAAGATTACAAATGCCACACGACGTGAAAAATATTGTTTTACATACTCGTTTATTTACGTTTTATGTACAATCACGTGAGATAGGTGTCAGCTAGCTTCACTGGCTTCTATTATAGAGGTCCTAGAGAGCAAGCGTTAGCATCCATTGTACAGACTCGCCAGGGTACAGACTCTGAACATACGCCCACAAAAGTCGCATCTCCCTTCAGCGTCCTCCAGCAGGCCGCGCCGGAGCTCTATCAGGGCGCCGTGCGTCGTCTCGCTGTAGCGGTTTCGATCAAGCTGCCACTGCTGCCACTCCCGCCCTGAGTATCGGTGGTATATCCACCCGCCCTCGTACCAGTACACGAGATGCCTCACACCATACCTTTCGCTAGATCTACGGCCGTGGACATACATCGGCCAAACTCTCCAGTAGTTCCAGGAGTTTACATCTACTGCATTTTGCCCGACGAAGTCCTCCCAGTATTCTTCGGCTTGTCCCCGCGCTTGCAGCCACAAGCGGAGAATTACAGGATCTTCAGGCACGCAATGGGCTTGTTGTGACTGGCAGTCGTGAAACGTGAAAGTATCGTAAGGCCACATCCAATACTGCAATATTCCAATATTTGCCATACTGGTGTAGGTAGTCTGAGGTGCGGGTTGTGGTTTTATGTCACGAACGCAGGTGTGTGCAAACGACCTCCGGTTACAGTACGACTCCTCCAAGACATACCAATGAACCCTGAACCTTGGACGCCCCGATATATCCATGTGCAGCACACCTGTAGGAACGAACACCTGCCGCGGGATATTTTCTTCTAACATATGTTTATTTTTTTCGCGAAATAATACTGTTTACCGGTCTTGATAGCTGCCGAGATTCGTCCAGGAATAGCCTTTTCAGGGCAACCTGACCCGCTGAACGCCCATGTTGGGTCACATGAAGCCTGGGGGAGCATCACCACTGGTTGTTTTCAGTCCTGAACAACTTTTGCAGCATAATCGCTTTTGAAAATATGTCCGTAGCTGCTCACTTTCGCCCGATGAGAAATATTTTACTACGTGACCCTCCAAACACCCTAAAATGGGCCATAAATCTGCCGGTTCTCTCCCATGTAAGCAAATGGTTGCATTTTTGAAATGTCAAAATACTACATATTCTAATAATGCAAAATTCTAACATTTCGATCACAAACATAAGGCAATATCATAACTTTCCACACCTAACACGATACTTCCAGCTTTCTCGTTTTCTTGCCGCACGCGTGACTCGCGTGGCTACTTTGAAGAGTCAAAACCCAGTTTTTTCGAAATTCCTTCAAGTATTATTCAAATTAACCCTCATATTTGTCATTCAGAACCCCAAAAACCAATTTGGCATACAATTTAATGCTTTCTCATTTTTTTCTCATTTGCGCCCGCGTGTCTCATTATTGCGATATGGTCGTGCGGTGCTTATCCCCTTCACGCGGGGGGATTAGTATCGGTCCACTCCGTCCGTCCGTCCGTCCACAGTGGACGGACAGTGGACGGACGGACGGACGGACGGACAGTGGACCAAACATTCTTAACATTCTAAGATTTCGCAAAATAGGGCTCCCATACTTAAGCCCATACTTAAGGAGGGTAACGCGTCGGCCCGCGTCGACGCCTGCGTTTTCCCATACTTAAGAAAATTTAAATTTTTTCTTCATACTTAAGGAATGTACACTGACTCCCCCCTCTCCCCCCTAACCAGGGACTCAGGGGGTATAACCCAGTCGCATGCGAGTGTCAAACGTGCGTCAGAGAGACGAACCCAACGACAGAGGTTGACAATCGTATACGATTGTCACACGTGAGTCTGGTTGTCGGACCTAGTGCACCTGCTACCAGCACGGAGGTGCCCGCACCCGACACCGCAGGGCTGGTAGTGAACGTGCCGTCGGGAGGGACGGAGCAACCCGCGGATGCTCCCCCCCCCACGAGCACGGAGGTGCCCGCACCCAAGACCGCGGGGGTGGTACCGGACGCGCCGTCGGGATCGGCGGGGCAACCCGCGGACACTCAGGCACCTTCCTTGTCCAAGCTCTCGGAGTTCTCGGCATCGGCTCCCCCACCCCTTGAAGCGGCCACACTCGAGGTCGTTGAGGGGGGTGTAGAGGAGCCGTCGGGAGCGGCGGCTCAACCCGCGGATGCTCGATGACGACTACCTCTTCGTGGACAAGGACGCGGCATTGGTTGCCCCTAGCCGTGGGGGCACGGGTTCCGAGGGGGATACGGTCACGGAGGATGCACCGCATGAGACAATTGCGTCTAAAGGGGCCTCAGGAAGGAAGCGCATGATGAGGTCGGATTTGGCTGACGGCTACACCTTGCAGAAGCGGGTTGCCGCGCCTGCGCACCTGGCCGTTCCACACCCAGAGTGGAGACTTACGGCTTACGGTGAATACGGTTACGGTATCCAGAAATCACCGTATCGCGTATATACGGCGTATATACGGCGTAAAATACGGTATACGGCGTAACGTATGCGTATATACGGCAAAAAATACGAGTTCCTCGACAGTGAACTACGGCGTATTTACGTCGTATTTACGCCGTAAGTCTCCACTCTGTCCACACCGAAGGGGGAGCCAAGCACCGAGCGACGTGTCGGGTAGGGCACTTGATGCTGGCACGGGGAAAGGCACGGGGAAAGCTGGAGGTGGTCGTTCTCGAGGCCGGAGGTCAAGTGTCGGCAGTGGGGTGCTGGCGGTCCCACTGGCGGCGCAGGTGGAGGTGGAGGAAGGAAGAAGTGGACCTGTGCAGGTGGGCGTGACGAGTGAACAGTTGGAGGAGCTGTTGAGGAAGCAGGGAGAGGAGTTTGGTCGGAGCTTGCAAGCGTTGGAGCAGAGACAGCAGAGCGCACTGGACCGGCGCTTAGAGCTGGAGCACGCTAGTTTGGAGACGCTCGTGCCGCAAGTGCCGGCCTCCGAGGAACCGCGACCGGCACCTGCGGCGTCGGCGACGCCCACGGCGGAGCAAGGGACGGAGGGTGGAGCCCGTGTAGCCTCCGAAGGGGTGCAGATGGTGCCCCCGCTACCATCACTGATCTCAAGTCCGGAAGCAGTTCGTCAGGGCGTCCCGCAGGCCCAGCAGCAGGAGGAACTCCTCCTTGCCCAGCAACTGCAGCAACTCCCACAGTCCCAGTCTCAGTCAGGTTCATCAGGTGCTGCAGCCCCAGCAGTTTCAGCAGGTGCTGCCGCCTCAGCAGCTTCAACAGCCGCAGCAGCCCTTGCAGCTGCAGCAACTCCCGCAGCCCCCGTCTCAGCTTCAACAGGTGCTGCCGCCTCTTCAGCAGCTTCAACAGCCGCAGCAGCCCTTGCAGCTGCAGCAACTCCCGCAGCCCCAGTCTCAGCTTCAACAGGTGCTGCCGCCCCAGCAGCTTCAACAGCCGCAGCAGCCCCTGCAGCTGCAGCAACTCCTGCAGCCCCAGTCTCAGCTTCAACAGGTGCAGCTACCCCAGCAGCTTCAACAGCTGCAGCAGCTCCAGCAGCTTCAACCGGTGCTGCAGCCCCAGCAGCTTCAACCGGTGCAGCAGCCTCAGCAGCTTCAACAGCTGCAAGAACTCCAGCAGCTTCAACAGCTGCAACAACTTCAGCAGCTCCAGCAGCTCTCGCAGCTTCAGCAATCCTACCAGCTGCAACCACAATTGCTCGCGCAACCCCAGCTATTCGCGCAACCCCAGCTATTCGCGCAACCACCGCAACTCCTCGCGCAACCCCAGCTGCTCGCGCAACCGCAGGTGCTCGCCTGCCAACCACAGCAGCTCGCCCAACCAGCACAGCAGCTTTTCACCCTGACCGCGGATCAATTGCAGGACCTTGCTCGTGGGGCTTCACGCTCACGTGTTTCCTTGGAAGAGCTGTTCGACAGGCGCTAGCTTAGAAATCGTTTGCCTAGCTAAAAGTGCTATTGAGCTGTCCCGAGAGCCGTATCTTGGTGCTTCGTGCTACAGCAAGCTGCAATTTTGCATAACTGTAATAACCTGACACTACGCTCATCATGTCACTTGCAAGTATTCATACATTAGGTTGTGTATGAACATTGGAATATAAGCATGGAAATGCACTTGCATATTGAATTGCTCTTTATTTTCAAAACATCGCCCGTGTGCATGACACGGCAACCATCCTGATATTTGCAGTGAACAAATTGGTCCCGCGCAGCTCCTGCAAAACCCAAAATATCAAAATATTGCATTATTTTGTTTCTACGAACCTTCTCCGATGTTCTCCAAAAATATTGAATCGTATAATATCATTTCCCGCTTGTTATTGGCCTTGTAGCAACACATTTATATGCCGCGCATGCATGCCAAGTGCAAAACACGATTTCCTGCTGTTTGCAGTGACCAAAATGGCCCCGCACGACTACTCCAAAACCCAAAACGTCAAAAATTTATATTTTCGAGTTTGTCCAAACCTTCTCCAAACTTCTTCAAAAGTATCAAACCGTGTAATATCATCATTTCCCGAAATTGTGCACTTTATCCCCTAAAGGGCGGATGGAATTGTTTTGGTTCTTACGCATGCACATATTTTGCAATAACTTGAGCATTCGACATCCAAAGGAACTTTTGAAAACAGTTATGGAAATGCGATATCAAGGTGGATCGCATTAACGCGTGTAAAGTATTAGGTATTGGAGTTTCGCGAAGTAACTCTTAATATCACCAGTTCCAAATCTTAAACTTGAAGATACCAAAACAACCCTAATATTGAGCCCAACTTAACATTCACGCGTCGTATCTAATGCACAGCATTACATTAGGGTTGTGTAACGTCGCTAGGGTGATTGTAACGGCACTTAATCATTTAAAATAGAAGGGATATATTTATGATATCCTAAAAACAAGCTTTAATCAACCTTTCTTAAGCGTGAACCTTCGATTTGGCAATGTCGGGGCAAATTGTTGCATGCGGCTCGTCGAGACATTTTCAGAACTGTGTTCAAAAGTAAATTCGGGATTCTTATATGCTGTCACACTTCACCTCCAGGAACCCGGACCTGATGAGGAGAATGAGGAGACTCTGGCTGCTACTGGACCTGCACGACATCGAGTTGCAGGCTCGGTACATCCGCAGCGAGGCCAACGTGTGGGCCGACAACCTTTCGCGTTGCGAGGATTTGGACGACTGGCGGCTGAATCGGGACTGGTTCGTGTGGGCCAACAAGCAGTGGGGGCCCTACACAGTCGACCGGTTCGCTTCCGAGATCTCCGCGCAGCTTCCTCGGTACTACGCTGCGTGGAAAGATCCGAAGTGCGAGGGTGTGGACTCTCTGACGTACGACTGGCGGGGGGAGAACAATTGGGTGAACCCCCCGTGGGCGCTGCTGGACGAGGTGGCGCACAAGCTGCGGGAGGAGGGGGCCGCTGCTACGGTGGTGGCTCCGTACTGGCCGGGACAGTCCTGGTTCAGAGAGCTGGAGGCCCTGGCCACCGAGGTGGTGATCATGCCACGGCGCAGGGACCTGTTCACTCCGAGCAGGCTGGGAGGGTCCGAGCTGCTCGGGCCCTCGAAATGGGACGCTGTGATGTTCTTCATCGAGGCGCGCCCGTGAGTTACTACGCTGCTGAAGTACGAAGAAGCTCAGCTACGAGTACGACAGCAAGCAAGGTGACCGTGGGTACAAGAATCGAGGTGTCCTGGAAGGACGATGACTGCTTCTACCCGGGTGTGGTGAAGGAGTTCAACGAGGACGGGAAGGCGCACGTGCTGTACGACGACGGCGACGAGGAGACGCTAGACTTGTCCGAAGAGAACTTCAAAATCATCAACAGCACGGACGAGGCAACCGACGCGGACGGCGAGAACACCGAGCGGAGCAGCGGAGGCAACTACGAAGAGTACAAGCGCGGTGGTGTTGTAAAAAATTTCCTCACGCGCTCACTTTGTGAGCGGTGGAGGGGTGAGTTGGGACCTTCCCGGCTAACCGATCTGGCGGTGTCGATGCAGAGAAAGGCACTGCTGGACACGACGAAGGACAACTACGGACCAAAGGCACGGCGATTCATTTTATTTTGTGAGCGTGACCAACGGCCGTGGCTGCCAGCGTCGGAGGCGGCTGTGTTGCTGTACATCGCCTCTCTGTTGGAGGACGGGAACATCCAGTCGGCATCCTTACAGCCGTACCTGTCCGCCATCAACAACTACCACGAGGACCTTGGTTTCCATGGACCAGCGAAGGGGCGTTCTCGGTGGCCCGAGCTGTGAAGGGGATGGCGACCATCCAGGCGGAGCTGGCGGTGCAGGAGGAGAACATCGAGACCCAGCGGACGTGGCTGCCAGCGGCACACGTACGACGTGTGCACGAAGCAGCGCTGAAGTTGACTCCGAGATCGCCTGAGGAGCTGCAGCTACTGCGAGCCTTTACCTACGTGGTTGTGGCCTTCGTGACCTTCGGCAGACCGGACACGGGGACCTCGTTGTCACGGCAGCACGTTCATTGTGGCGACGATGAGTTCTCAGTGGTGCTACTGAAGGAGAAGGGACAGCGACACCATCGAGTGAAGCGACGCCTGTGCATCCCCTGGAAGGGGGTGGCTCTGTTGAAGGAGCTGATCGAGCACTGGGAGTTCCACCGTGACACGGCTTGGAACAGTTCTGAGAAGACTCAACCTGACGCCTACTGGCTGCTACCCGAGGACCCGAAGAACTTCAAGGCTTCCGTGGCAAATGACTGGATTGGTCTAGCTCTCGGCGAGCTGGACTGCAGACCTCCTGAAGGAGGTCACTTTTCTGCACACAGCACCCGGAAGGGTGCCACGACGTGTGCTCGAGCTGTGGGTGTTACAATGGAGAAAGTGTGCTTCCTGGGAGGCTGGTCACAGTTCTCTTCGGCAGTGCAACACTACATCGACCCGACAGCTTTGAGGGACGCAGACATGGACTACTGCTTCGCTTGGTTAACATGGTCACAGTGACAGAGATCAGATTTCTTTTGGGTGCCTCACAGTTTCATCTTTGGTTTCATGGCAAATGAGGATTCGAGCAAAAGAGAAATGTTCAAATTGGAGTGCAACAGAATTTTTGTGGTTTCAGACTTTCAGAATCCGTGACTCCTGCTGCAGGAGAGCCGAATGACACATGTAGCTCCGTGACACAAACAGGATGTACAAGTAGCCACGAAGCGACACGCCTGTTCAGCTCTGTTCCTTTTGCTCTTCCCACCGCTCCCGACCCAGAGGACTCTTTCCTTTTGGTGACGTGCACAGACAGTCTGGACATCTCATTAAAAACATGAATTTAGAAAGCATGTAAAAAGCACAAAATGCATTTTAAACACTTTACAAAATCATTTTAATGAAATGTATTGCAGTGCCTGCCTTTGGCAAATGAGGATTCGAGCAAAAGAGAAACGCTAAAATCTGTGTCAAAGAAATAGTTATAGCATTTTGCGCACAGACTTTCTTAGACCTTGTGCTTCGAATATATCAAAGATAAATATCTTGGCAATATTTCTACGCAGTTACGTGCGCTAGAACGCACGGGAAGCCGTTTGCTGTTCAGCATGTATTGGGTTTGGAAACATTCGAACCCAAGTCCAATAGATCTGCCAAAGAAATAAATTGATGGTTTTGCCAACAAGTTATCTCAGGCCTTGCGCTTCTGAGAACTGAAAGATATATGTCTTGTAAATATTTGTGCATAGTTTCGCGCGCTATAACGCACGGGAATTACTTTTCAGTTTGGCATGTATTGGGCTTGGGTAAACTCGAACACAAACCCAATAAATCTGCCAGAGAAATAAATTGATGGCTTCGTGCACAAGGCTTTTGAGGCCTTGGGCCTTTGGCAACTAAAAGATATACATCTTAGTAATACTTTTGCAAAGTTACGTGCGCTGGAACTCACGGGAAGCCCTTTGCTGTTTGGCATGTTTGGGTTCGGGTTTGCGGTTTACCCAAACCCATGATGTGTAGCACGCGTTTTGCGCATAGCTTACATCAGAGGTTGTGCGTTTGAGGGTGCAGCAATATTGCTGTTACCAATATTGGTGCCAAGTATCGTGCGCTAGAACGCACGAGAACCCCTCCGCTGTTTGAGTTTTTATGCGATGTGCATGAAAGTTATAAGGGCCTATCAGCTTAGCTCGCAGTCGCGACTGCAAACTGAGCACTGATCTAATTTACTCGCAAACAGTGTGGGGTATACGTGCAGTGAAGCCTTAATTTAATATTCACGGCCGTGAATTCCAGATTCGGGAGGGCGTAAACGGTACGCTTATGTCATGTGAGAACTGAAGTCGGCTTGGTTGCACAGACCTGTCTGGTATTTTCTCTAAGTATTTTCAGCAAGGCTCCTAATCGGTTTAACCGATATTCCGATATATCGATATATCGGGAAAAAACGGGAAATCGGTATCGATCGATATCATTTTTGTGCACATTTCATCGATAAATCGGTATCGATTCAGTTTAGTATTGGCGGTCTTATGTATTTTATACGGAGAATTGTATATAAATTCAATAATCGATATGAATCGATATCATCGATTATCGATTGAAAATGTTGAATATCGAAATCGATCGATATGCAAGTTTGAAACCGATTAGGAGCCCTGATTTTCAGATGTGTTTCCAAAGTGACCAAAAACCGAACGATCGGCGATCGAACGGTTTTTGGTCACTTTGGGAGTGAGATCGTGAGTTTAGGCTTGGTGACAACACGCGAGACGACACTAAGTATTTTCAGACGTGTTCCCAAAGTGACCAAAAACCGAACGATCGGCGATCGAACGGTTTTTGGTCACTTTGGGAGTGAGATCGTGAGTTTAGGCTTGGTGACAAGCTGACAACACGCGAGACAACACTAAGTTGTAAGTATTACAGTCTGAAAATACTTAGAGAACTAGAACACGTCTGGAAATACTTAGGGAAAATGCTTACTGTCTGATTTGTTAAATATGCAATTTAACTAAAGGCGGAAGGTTTTCTCTCCGGGAGTGTGCCCCTGTCCAGTGAAATAAAGATCTCCCTAAGATTGTATACTAATCTGAGTAATCTTTTGCTTCAAAATATTATCACATATTCCTACTTAGTATGTGGGTACCCAATTCGCAAAGAATGAAAACCCATAGCGCAACTATTGCGGGTTTCAAATTCTTTAAATTCCACCCGCTTCCGCCAAATGAACGCGTCAGCCCACAACGAGATGTGTGGTTGACCGTTCAGTCTGTGCAATTTGTTTAGGGAAATCAACGCATACGAAATACTATTTTTGCTAACGCTTCCCTCATTCGTTGCCCAGGCTCTCTTGCAAACGAGCGCGCGAATGAGGGAAGAAACGCCTAGCGGAAACGTGGACGCGGTTGACATCCGCGTTTCCGCTAGAGGTGAAATTGCACTGCCAAACGGTCAATATGTGTTTATTATGCTTATATGATATGCGTGATATGATCATGTTGTGCAGGATGCGTCCCTGTTGGGCGTGAGTCGAGTTGGCTGGCTCGAATCACGCCCATTACCCCCCCTCACAAGAACCGTCCAGCATCCTAGATTCCGAACGGTTCTTGCTTCCAACCCTTTCTAATTTAAGCAGAATTGCCTGCACACTCGGTATCGTGGTCAGGAACTCGTAGAATTACGTATCTGGTTCAATGAAAGCCCCGTATCTGGTTCAACGAAAGCCCAGTATCTGATAGTTCAATGAAAGCCCCATATCTGGTTCAATGAAAGCCCCGTATCTGGCTCAACGAAAGCCCCGTAATCTCGCTTGCGCAAAAAAAGTTGTTCCTAACACTTATCGTTACGTAGAATGTATATGGAAAGTTATGTTGTGTTAATGCCCTGTGTGATAAATGTGATAAATACCCCGGTTTTGACCGTAGCTTAGGAGATGTGGAAGCGTGGTACGTTTTTTTCTACTCTGAAGAAGCGACATATTTGATATCGGAAAAAACGCAAGAGTTTCACACACAACTGTACAAGGGAGTGGAAAGCGAGGGCAACGCACCTTTCATTTTTGATGGAGAATCTTTTACCGTGTCCTCTTTCTTGAATAGAGGACAATAAAAGGCATACCATCAGTGTGTTCAATAGTACAACGGCACCCGCCGTTGTCGCAAGAAAGGCACACCCTGCTGTACTTTTTCGGAGGCTTCCTCATGTTTGCAATAACCAAGTCAACAGGTGGGGTGGGGGGAAAATAATACAAACGGTGATACTAGACGCATGTGCGTGTGACATATAATCTATTCCCCAGAAATGGAGAGAATTTCTATTCCCCGATTAGCACCAATCTATTCCTCGATAACCATTTCCCCCCAAAGTATGCTAGTATGATCCAAAGTATGCAGTATGATGTGTGGTCATCATGGCATATGATTATGTTGCAAATGCATTTGTGTTAATGAATTTTGCTAAAGTATATGATATTATTGTCGCTGTATAATGTAATACATAACAATTCACAATTCACAAACCTAAAGACATAGCATATAAGCGCAACCTGTATACTACTAGCGCGTCACAATTCTCGTCGCCAGACATGAGAAACCCCACTCACTCGCGCAAGAGTTAGGCTAGAATGCAATCCTAGTCACAGAGCTCCATGTAGGCAAGCCCTTTCCATTATCCCGCCACCATTTAAACACTGCCTCTGTGAACTGCGGAATGTCATTCCGCTCACAAGTAAAGCCCGCAGAAAATGTACGATATGCATGAAACTCGGCGATTAGTTTTTTTACAAGCTGCTCTTCCTCACAGCATTCGATGATCGTTGCACCAATGACCTTCGATGTGGCTTTGCTTAATAAAAATAATGCTACTGTTGTACGCATGATTGCCGAGCGCTTCACGTCCAACATTCTAGAATCGAAGATATAATTCAGAGATAAAAGTGTGGGAGGGTGAAGAAATAAGAATCGTTTCTCATTCTACCTTCTGTGTCACCCTGTACTCGTAGCTCACAGCTTGAGCTAGATCTAAGATTATTCCATCGACGATTCAGAACATTTTACGGGGCAAGTCCAAGTGGATTAAAAATGGAGTACTGACGGGAGAAAATTATTCAAGGCAAGTTACAGAGCTCCCAAGACCACCAGGAGAGAGCAGAGGGCGGTGAAGCAAGTGCTCTAGGCGAAAGCGCTTAAATTAAGCCCCCCAGCCTCCCGAGTGCCTCTACCATTGTCCTCCTCGCGTCTGCATTGGCATGCTCCAGCTGCGCCGCGATGGCCTCGGCATGGGGTGCTCCAAGCTCTTACCTGCCTCCCAAGTGCCTCCACTGCTGCCTCCCTCCATCTGCATCGGTATCTTCCAGCCGTGTAACGATGTCCCCGGCACGAGGCACAAGATGCTACCCGAGTTTCTCCGATGCCTCCAGTGCTGCCCTCTTCACGCCTGCATTGGCATGCTCCAGCCATCGGAATTGGTTGCTGCATGCACCCTCATCCTACCCAGTGCCGCCGCCACTGCCTTCCCCTCTCCTGCATTGGCACGTTACATGCTCCCAAGCCTCTCCAGTGCCTCCACGGCTGCCCTCCTCACGTCTGCATTGGCATGCTAATGCCATGCCGCGACGACCTCGGCGTGCAGCCTGCATGCTCCCCCGGCCTCCCCAGTGCCTCCACTACTGCCTACCCCACGTCTCAATCAGCATCTTCGGCCCATGCCACATTGGGTTTGCTTCCCAACCCTCCCCAGTGCCTCCGCTGCTGCCCTCCTCACGTTTGCATCAGCATGCTCCAGCCGTGCCGCGATGGCCCCGGCATACTGCGCTACATGCTCCGCAAGCCTCCCCAGCGCCTCCACTGCTGCCTCCCTCACATCCGCATTGGCATCTTCCAGCCGTGCCACGATGGCCCCGGCATATGGTGCTGCATGCTCTCCGAGCCTCACCAGTGCCTCCACCGCTGCCCACCTCACGCCCTCATTGGCATGCTCCAGCTATGTTGCGACGACGGCGCCGGCATGGGGCGCTGCATGCTCCCGCAGACTCCCTAGTGCCTCCACTGCTGCCCACCTCACGTCTGCATTGGCATGCTCCAGCCGTGTCGCGATGGCCTCGGCATGTGGCGCTGCATGCTCCCCCAGCCTCCCAAGTGCCTCCACTGCTGCCCACCTCTCACATGCATTGCCATGTTCCAGCCGTGCTGCTATGGCCCCGGCATATGGCGCTGCATGCTCCCCCAGCCTCCCCAGTGCCTTCACTGCTGCCAATCTCACAACTGCATCCTCGTCTTCCAGCCTTGCCACAAGGGCCCCGGCACGTGGCGCTGCGTGCTCCCCCAGCCTCCCCAGTGCCTCCACCGCTGTCCTCCTCACTTCTGCATTGGCATGCTCTAGCCGTCCAGCGATGGCCCCAGCATGCGGTGCTCCATGCTCCCCCAGACTCCCCAGGGCCTCCACCGTTGCCCACCTCACGCCTGCATCGGCATCTTCCAGGCATGCCACGATGTCCGTGGCATGCGGTGCTGCATGTTCCCCGAGCTTCCCACCAAGTGCCTCCATTGCTGCCCCCCTCACGTATCCTGAGGCATCTTCCAACCGTACCGCGATGACCCCGGTATGCGGTGCTGCATGTTCCTCCAGCCTCCCCAGTGCCTTGACGGCTACCAACCTCACAACTGGATTGGCATGGTCCAGCCGCGCCGCAATGGCCCCGGCATGTGGCGCCGCATGCTCCCCCAGCCGCCCTAAAGCCTCGACTGCTGCTTCCCTCACGTCTGCATCGGCATGCTCTAGCCGTGCCACGATGGCCCCAACATGCGGTGTTGCGTGCTCCCCCAGCCTCCGCAGTGCCTCCACTGCTGCCTCCCTCACAACTGCATTGGCATGCTCCAACCGTGCCGTGATGGCCCCAACATGCGGCGCTGCATGCTCCCCCAACCTCCCCAGTGCCTCCACAGCTGCCCACCTCACGAATCCATCAGCATCTTCCAGCCGTGCCACCATGGCCCCAGCATGCGGCGCTGCATGCTGCCCGAGCATCCCCAGTGTCTTTACAGTTGCCAATCTTTCAACTGCATCCGCATCTTCTAACCGTGCCGCGATGGCCCCGGCATGCGGCGCTGCATGCTCCCCCAGCCGCCTGAGTGCCTCGACTGCTGTTACCCTCACGTCTGCATCGGCATGGTCCACCAGTGCCGCGATGGCCCCGGTATGTGGCGCCGCATGCTGCCCCAGACTCCCCAGTGCCTTCACTGCCGCCCACCTCACGTCATCATCGGCATCTTCTAGCCGTGCCGCGATGGCCCTGGCATGTGGCGCTGCATGCTCCCCCAGCCTCCCCAGTGCCTCCATTGCTGCCCGCCTCACTTCATCATCGGCATCTTCTAACCGTGCCGCGATGGCCCCGGCATGCGGCGCTGCATGCTCCCCCAGCCGCCCTAAAGCCTCGACTGCTGCTTCCCTCACGTCTGCATCGGCATGCTCTAGCCGTGCCACGATGGCCCCAACATGCGGTGTTGCGTGCTCCCCCAGCCTCCGCAGTGCCTCCACTGCTGCCTCCCTCACAACTGCATTGGCATGCTCCAACCGTGCCGTGATGGCCCCAACATGCGGCGCTGCATGCTCCCCCAACCTCCCCAGTGCCTCCACAGCTGCCCACCTCACGAATCCATCAGCATCTTCCAGCCGTGCCACCATGGCCCCAGCATGCGGCGCTGCATGCTGCCCGAGCATCCCCAGTGTCTTTACAGTTGCCAATCTTTCAACTGCATCCGCATCTTCTAACCGTGCCGCGATGGCCCCGGCATGCGGCGCTGCATGCTCCCCCAGCCGCCTGAGTGCCTCGACTGCTGTTACCCTCACGTCTGCATCGGCATGGTCCACCAGTGCCGCGATGGCCCCGGTATGTGGCGCCGCATGCTGCCCCAGACTCCCCAGTGCCTTCACTGCCGCCCACCTCACGTCATCATCGGCATCTTCTAGCCGTGCCGCGATGGCCCCGGTATGTGGCGCCGCATGCTGCCCCAGACTCCCAAGTGCCTCCATTGCTGCCCCCCTCACGTATCCTGCAGCATCTTCCAACCGTACCGCGATGACCCCGGTATGCGGTGCTGCATGTTCCTCCAGCCTCCCCAGTGCCTTGACGGCTGCCAACCTCACGTCTGCATTGGCATGGTCCACCAGTGCCGCAATGGCCCCGGTATGTGGCGCCGCATGCTGCCCCAGACTCCCCAGTGCCTTCACTGCCGCCCACCTCACGTCATCATCGGCATCTTCTAGCCGTGCCGCGATGGCCCTGGCATGTGGCGCTGCATGCTCCCCCAGCCTCCCCAGTGCCTCCGCTGCTGCCCGCCTCACTTCATCATTGGCATCTTCTAACCCGTGCCGCGATGACCCCGGCATGCGGCGCTGCATGCTCCCCCAGCCGCCTGAGTGCCTCGACTGCTGTTAGCCTCACGTCTGCATCGGCATGGTCCACCAGTGCCGCGATGGCCCCGGTATGTGGCGCCGCATGCTGCCCCAGACTCCCCAGTGCCTCCGCTGCTGCCCCCCTCACGAATCCATCAGCATCTTCTAGCCGTGCCGCGATGGCCCCGGCATGTGGCACCCGCATGCTCCCCCAGACTCCCAATGCCTCCGCTGCTGCCCCCTCACTTCATCATCGGCATCTCTAGCCGTGCCGCGATGGTCCCGGCATGCGGCGCTATGCTCCCGAGCCTCCCCAGTGCCTCCACTGCTGCCCCCTCACGTCGGCATTTCTTACATGCTCCAGCCGTGCTGAGTGGCCCGGCATGCGGCGCTGCATGCTCCCCGAGCCTGTCCAGTGCCCCCACTGCTGCCTCCCTCACGTCGGCATTTACATGCTCTAGCCGTGCCGCGATGGCCCCGGCATGCGGCGCTGCATGCTCCCCGAGCCTCCCCAGTGCCCCCACTGTTGCCCACCGCACGTATCCATCAGCATCTTCCAGCCGTGCTGCGATGGCCCCGGCATGCGGCGCTGCGTGCTCCCCGAGCCTCCCCAGTGCCTCCACTGCTGCCCACCGCACGATTCATCAGCATCTTCCAGCCGTGCCGCAATGGCCCCGGCATGCGGCGCTGCATGCTCCCCGAGCCTCCCCAGTGCCTTCACTGCTGCCCACCTCACGTCGGCATTTACATGCTCCAGCCGTGCTGCGATGGCCCCGGCATGCGGCGCTGCATGCTCCCCGAGCCTCCCCAGTGCCTCCACTGCTGCCCACCTCGTGTCATTATCGGCATCTTCTAGCCGTGCTGCGATGGCCCCGGTATGCGGCGCTGCATGCTCCCCCAGCCTCCCAAATGCCATCAATGCTGCCTGGATGATATTGTCGCGATTTGGCCTGGCAAGCGCTCGGATGGCGGCGGCCCCAGGCCCTGCTGCCTGCCGCCATCGCCGCGACACACAGCACACGGCAGCCATGTCGCTGTGGCTCAGCCCCATGTCCCAGATTCTTTCCAGCATCTCCGAAGAGAGGCCGCTGATGTGGTCCATTAGCGATTGTAATTAGGCAGCTGCGATATGCTTCCTCTGTGCCAGCCCAACACGCCCTGGGTCACCACGATCACATTCCAGGATGACTGTCGCTAAAATGAAAAACATCCTAGCCGAAAAAGAAATCCAACTGCTTATGGAAAGGGGGCTGTAGGGTTGTCGGGAGGCTGTCACATTATATTCCAGAACAAATAACGCGAAAAAGGGACTGACTGCTATGGAAAGGGGGCTGTAGGGGGGTAAGAGGGGTCGCCACGAGCATATTCTCTTTGAATTGGAAAGGCTTTCTTTTTCACTTGATTATCCGAAAGAGCAGAGTAGTCAACACCGGTAAAGTAGATGGAGGTGTCGTGGGAAGACATATGGGAGGACACAGATCGAGTCGAGATAAGATGCAGCTGTGCGCTGAAGGAGCTGGACGCTCCGAGTTTGCGAGCTCTGTTTCTTTTCCCCGGTCCCAGCGTGTCTCCCCAACCGATCTAGGGTATTTCTGTCTCGTTGTGACGAGCGCTGAATGACCTCTTAAGCGCGTAGAAAGTAAAACATTCGCAATTTATGGAAATTCGTTTTTTAATGCAACATACTTGAAACTGTGCACTGTGGCAAATGACTGTCGTTATTAAAAGAAAGACGATGAGCGATGCCTGCTTACGAAAACATAGCCATTGACAAAAGCAGCCAAACCATTGACAATACACACACACCACTCTCTAGCACCTCTTACATTTAGCGCCCTTTGGTATACGATACCCTTTCAGCTGTTGCAGTGCTGGACGGTGCGAGCGCTGGATACGCTCGATATGAGTGCCCTATGTGTGAGAGACTCGGCTGTCGCTGAGCGTGAGAGATGCAGGGGCGGACCCAGCTACGAGGACGCGACGTGGCATCCTGTGCGCGGGTGTCTGATCCACACTTGCGCTGATGAAAGGGTGAAAGCCTGCTACGCACCCAAAGACGACGACACGTTCACTTTTGGTGCTCCACGTCCCGCCGGTGCTCACCACGCGGTGAAGTCCAATAGTGCGATTGGGCTGAGGCTGAGCGTGCGCAAACACGCTGAAACGTTGAATTTTAGTGCTCGATGTCCCGTCACCACTCACCACGCCGTGAAGTCCAAGTGTGCGATCCGGGCTGAGGGTGCGCGTGCGATCATTCTGCGCACCGTTCAGCAAACGCGAGCGGACAGGGGTACAATATGTTTGACGGTTTGGAGCAATAACGCTTTTGGGTGCAGAGTGAATCGGGCAGCACGGGGTGCATTTAGCAATAGGGACCCAGGACCGGAAAGGCTTCCCTGCTATCTACGTTGGGTGTCAGCATCCATTAACGCTGCATTCTTACAACAGTCTCAGGGAAATCACTTCTAAGAGTGAATTCGTCCACTATGTAAGTGTTAACCGAATAGCCACAACGACGAAGGTCACTGCCTGGCGTAACAAAAGGCGGCCTCGCGACAAAAGGCGGCCTCGTGTGCGGGGAACTATATGATAGCCGTGCAACGGCAGGACGTCGATACCTTGCTACGAAAGCCCGATCACTTTCCGTAACACGCCCTGTTCGCTAGACGACACTGATACTAGATACCAATTGAATGAGCGACCAAGGCAAGTATAGCGAAGCTGTAAGGACTCTCAAAGATCCTCAAAATAACTAGCTGGAAAAGGGGTATTTGTCCGCCATGGCTTCCGGCTTTGTTATTTTCACAATGAAATCAGAATAGAGAATTGCAGGATGGAACAGCCATTCCTAGGGATTGTATCCCGCGAAGGCAAGGGGAATAAACCTCTACAGTTAACAGTAGCTCTATGACGTTTAGCCCCCACCGAGGGGCCGCCACCCCTCGATGGGCAGACACATATAGTCCTGCTCATAAATTATGGGGCACTTTTTGACGATTTCGAGCACGCTTTCCGAAAATGCACCCCCTACACACATGGATATTGCTTATGCGACTGCCACCAATTCGGAATATGCAGGGAGTATACAAATGACGACTACAAGGTCAAATTTTACAAGGGGGGTCGAGTCATGCAGTACCACTCCTGACGCGTTGACCACCACGCGGCAAGCAAAAATGCCCATTTTTTAGGGGTTATGCTGAGGGGGTCGAATGACGATTTTTTTCAAAATCAGGAAGTCACTCCCAAATGACATTCGAAATCGAAATTTTGGGGTTACATAGTGGGAAGTCGATAGGCATCGATAACCCCCCTGAATGGCCCCTATATGGACCCCCACAGCATTTTGCCAATTCCGACGAATATTGGCCGAAATTAATTCCGAATTTTCAGAATTAAAAATACGGCGGTTTTGGAAAAATTCGGGAGTCACCTTCTCGCGCGATCTTCGGGCGCCCCACTTCATCAATGAAGGGTCCATGAGGTGGGCGAAAGGAGAACTTGTCACTGGGTCGGTCGGGTCGCAGGTGACTCACGTAGAGTACAATATTGGGTGCCCTATAGTAGTATCTAGTAGTATGTGACTCCTTGTGTCACTCAAACCCGAAGCATCGTAGTTGCGGTCGCGGTGTCACACGTTATGATGATGACACTGCGACACGCGCCCCTCTCAGACAATCTTCCCGCAGTAATTGCCGGATGTGACACACCGACAGGATAATCTCCTAAAGTAGGTTGGGTGACCGTCACTAGTAGTCGGGAAAACTCCCGTTAGTATTTATGTGTATACCTCTTTTATCTATCTGACTTTTACCGTTCTGATCCCGAAACCCTTAACTCAGGGTTTATTTCAAGTTATCCGATATATTCACTCCGAACTATATATCTGACAGGTTTGGCCCCACTTACACTTTATTTAGCCACTGCGACACCGCTGAGATGATTGGCTAAAGCCGGACGCTTGGGATGGAGTGAGGCGCTCCGCGCGTGGAAGTGCCGGCAGTCGCGGGTATGGCCTAAATTTATGGGTTGATTTGCGGCGAGCTGTAGGCCTTTGAGAACATTTTTTCTACGGGATTTAACGTTGGGTTGGTTTACGTATCCTGGTTGGTTACCACACCGTTTCGTATTGGCCGCCATCTACCACACGACTTCTCGGAATTGCTGCTCTCTCACGGCAGCCGTATCGACGACCCACCGCATTTCTTGGCCGCCCGAGACTGCCGCAGTTTTTTCCACGTCTTCTTGCCTCACTCCACCCCTATAGTCTTCTTCATCATGGTCGCTTCTACTAGATCAACAGCTAGCATGGCGAATCGCCGCCGCACATTAAGCACGATTTTTTATTCCGTTGCTGCCAGGCATGCCAACACACCCGCGACTCCGCCAGCGGCACAGCCGCCCGCTAATTCGGCGGGAGCTACATTTTTGGCATCGGTACGCACGTTGCAACGAGGGCACTTCGACATGAAGGTAGCCAAGCACGTACAACGCAAGTTGTTCGACGGCAAGGAGGGGAGATTTTCCGGTGCGGAGTCCCACGCGGCGGCCATCTTCACGAGAATGGTCTCTGCGCTGCAGACAGCATTCGTCACTGAGGACATCGGTTTCGCTCCGCTCTTCACGCTGGACGACGCTACTTTGGCCGTCCGCGTGGAGGCCAACAATTTGTTGTTCTCCACGCTCGAGCTGCTGGTAGACCCCTCCTCGCCCGCAGCGGACTGGATGGACTCGTCCCACGCCAGCTTCCCGACAGACGGTAAGCGTGTTCTGCTCGAGTTCGCCCGTCGGATGATCCCGATTGGTGACCCCTTCCAGGGGCAAGCGGACATGTTCGCCGTCCGCATCCCTGCGGGCATGGACCCTCATGGCCCGATCGAAGACTTCAACGCCGCGCTCAAGGCTGCGAGGACGAGGGCAACGCTCATGGACGAGGACGTGAAGTCCCTTTTCATCAAAGCCCTCGACACCACCTTCTACCAGCCGGTGGTGTCCCGCTTGCTCCTTCACGACCAACGGGCCGCTCACGACCTCCTCACTATCCAGCAATGGGTACGTGAGTGCTACGGCGAGCACGTGCGGGCGGGCACCGCCACCGCATCCGCGCACCGGTACTCCCACGGCACGCACTTCATGGAGAAGGACGTCAGTGATTCGGGCACGACGAGTGAGATCGCGGACTTGCGGACGATGGTCCCCGACTTGAAGCGGCAATTGGCCGACTTCCTCGTCACCGCCGAGTCCGAGCCGTCCCCACGGGGATTTACCCCTCGCGCGGACAAGCCGGACCGCCGCGTCAAGACCCGCTTCGCGGCCTCGCCCCTCCCCAAAGGGGGGAATTGGTCTCAATCCGTCTCAAGGAAGGTGGCCTTCCACCGCGACACCGGTGCCACCATCCCGTACTGCCAAAATCAGGTGTGCGCTAAGGGGAAGGCGCGACATTGGCATCGGGACTGCCCGAACGGGGGCAGGACCGGACTCTCGGCCTACGCCTTCGCTGAGGAGGCCGAGAACTCCGTGCTGGCCGTGAAGTTCCAACACGCCATCGACCACGGCGACCCCGTGGCGTTCGACGCCCTTTGCATGCTTGCGGGCGGGAAGCCGGAGGTCTTCGCCGATCTTTCCGCGTGCTCGTTCTGCGAGGAGGACGGTGAGGTCCTCGAGTCCGCCGTCACCGAGTTCTCTGAGATGGCACGCACGGCTGGGGCTTCAACGTTCAACATCAACACCTTCACTGCCGACTTGCCGGTGGTGTCGGAGCCGACCGCACACTCCCCACCCGCGTCGGTTGAATCCGAGGAGGAATGGACCGGTCCGCCGAACCCCTTCTGCCCTCCCGTCACACGCACGTTTGCCGATTTCATTGAGAGCACGGGGATTGCATTGGGGGCGCCCGACGAGCCGGCCGCGAGCATGAATTTGCTCTCCGCGGTTGGGGCACCGGAGCGCGTGATGAACTACAAGCCCGCGACCTACGCCACGAGCGACGATGACGACGAGGATGCCTCGGTGGCACCGCCGCGGCCACGGTACGGCTGTGGGAACGCCATTCCGGGCTTCGGGAGGTCTCTTCTCACTTCGTCCTTGGTGTGTGCGCTATTTGTAATTTGTGCCACCGCCGCGCCGCACACCGTTGCCGATGTCGGTGGTGCCGGTGCGCGCACATGCACGGCTCCACCGGTCGGTGGTGCTACGTGGACTGCCTCGGCAGTCCCAGCTACGGGAACTTCGCCAACTGAAATGGTTCTTAACGATCTTGGCGACGCGATGGGTGGTGCGAGCACGGCTGCTATTCCGCCACATCGACGGACGCGGTATCGGGAGCTGCGGCAGGGGTTCCACACTCTCCGCAATGTCCCGCGGCCACCATGGCTATATGACCCCGACCCTGATTACGTTCCGCCGTCACCGCCTTACCCGCCACCGCCGTACTCGTCCGATGACGAGGAGCCGAGCTCTGGTGACCATGCGGCTGTGATCGAGGATTCAACAATTTCTTCTACGAATGATTTACCACCAGCCCCGGAGGCCGGCAACTACTTCACCCTCACGCTGCTCCGGGCCGGATCGCCAGCCCCGCAGACCCCTAGTGGCTGAGGTTGGTCACACCGTGCCTGCCTAGAGATTAGCTATTGCTTAGCCTCCTACGCGTTGCCACAGCGCACTTGAATGTAGATCACATGGGACCCATGGATATCTTGCGATCGGATTCGTGCAGTCACCGATCGGTATTTGCAAATCGGTATGCGCCATCATACACATATCGCATGCCAAACATATATCGCCACCTCGCCCGCCGAAGTAATAACAAGAGCGGATGGGATGCGAATTAAAATTGGACTACCTCTTAGATATTTCGAATAAGCCGTATATCAAAACGGCATTTCGTGCATTCTAAAGTATTTAGGAGCTACTGCTTTTCAGCGAAGCTGCGCGCCGTCCACCGTTTGTGGATGTGATCAGATATCAACTGCAAGGGCCGGCGTGACTGCGATTGCGTTTAAGGCAAGAACGCTGGAGCTTGGCATTACCAACGGCGGTGCCCCCTCCCTAGGCGATTCGGGATAGCTAGCATTAATCGTGCATACTGCTTTACAGCGAATCCTGGTAACCGTATTAATTGCCGCCCAGGCCGATGGTGTCATCAAGCTCATCAGGAGACAAGTGCTATGCGTAGCCTGGTAACTGTATCAGCTGCTACTCTGGTCTCCTATATCGCCAGCCTCTTGTGAGCCAAGTCTGTGTAGCCTGATGACCCTATCGACTGAGGTTGTATATCTCTTCTATATCATCAGTCTGTCTAGAGAGCAAAGGGTGCGTAACCCAACATCATTTAATTACACTCTGGCCTACTACAGAGGCCTCTGGCATACACAGAGGCATCCGTCCGATAGTAAACACGGAACTAAACTTACATGTACACGACTCACAAGGCATGTACACGTGCGGCGCTTTACCCGGCGCGGGCGGGGCTTACAAGGCTACAATGACGATTTACGGACACGGCGGTGTACATGGCACTCATCAACTGAGATTGAGGCATGCGTATTACAATGTGCGCAGCGTGAAATTATGGTGACGAGGCGCACCCGTTTTCTGTATACAATGGCGCAATATGCAATAGGTCTCTCACCGTACCCTAATTCTGTACCAAATAATATATTTTATATTATGTTACCATGTTCCCTCTTTGCGGCTATTTAAAACATGCGGCGCTACCTTAGCGCTTGCGACATTATTTTGAGGAATGTATCCACTCATGACGCGGATCCATATCCCTGCAGTATACTAGGCTGTCGATCACAATCTGAGATCTCCACTAGGCCATCTCGGAAATTATTTGAAATCTGATCGTTCGATCATCTCGCCATTCGTCGTTTAATCATAGTAGGGGTGTACTCCCTAAGGAGCCGCAGGATAAACGCAGCCCAAAGGACCGTTTTGAAAACTTTCGGCAGGGAATATTTTCGCACGACATCCCGCAGGTTGATCGTTAGATTATGCCAGATAAAAATCCGGCGATGAGCTGTGGCGCGAACTCGCAAAGCCTTTAAATGAAATTATCGTATCGTTCGGCTACGTACAGTTTATCCTGGAATGCTTTATCTTCGCGATTCTCATCGTGGAACCATAGTTAACATATGCCGACCCATTCGTGCGCGAATGAGCAATGGCGGATTCGATCGCGTCGGTGGGGAGTGTGCATGCGTGCGCAGCGTAAATGATGCGTTGATGCTCGATAACCCCGCACCGTCCCCGGAATTGACTCCACGCAGGATGATGCGGTATGGTATGCTACACTTGTATCGTTTCGATTTGCAGTACTCGCAGATACCTGGCATTTCTTATTTTTATTATTGCAGTGCTGCCAGCTCGCCATCCGGTCTCGCTTCACTCGCTGTAATGAGTTCGTAATGAGTTCGTAAGCTGCTGGTACTAGCGGCTGACGATGATAGTATTCAACGGCGGCATCAAACCCCGATACTCGAAGTGCAACCCACGGTTACAGCAGCACATCGCATATCTCATTCTGCCAAGTTGTTGGATGGTTAGGGCTACATATACGATGATACGCTGATGCCGTATATGATTTTAGTGGTACCAATGCCACATTTACGGGACTCGAATGTATCTGTGGCAATCGTGTTGGTCGTAGTTGCTCATAGTTTAGTGCAGTTGCCGTGCTTTATTTTCCCGACATCCAATGATAAAAATAATGACGCGGGCGCCCTGCTCGCTCATGGCACCTTGTTGCAGCACAATGTTTACCAGGAGTATTCGCCGCGATGCAAACAGTGTTCGAAAGGAGGCTGCAATTGCTTCGAATGCACACAGTTCACGCGTTGGGGGCATTGTGCGCCAGAAGGTTTTCCCACCGGTGACCATCATACGTGTTGTGGCGGCACTTATCCGAACAAGCCGTTATGCTCAAAGGTGGATTATACGTTGTGTGGGTTGGCGATCGGCGGAGAACCGAATCCGTGGAATAAAGAGGTAACTGAGCGACTCTCGCCTGCGACAAGCCCGCACATAATGTGTTATTATAATGCCCCCTACCATTTTAGAAAACGTTAGTACGTGCACTAACGGTGAGTTAGTGTGTCTTAACCAAGGTTAGGTATCGAAATCTGAAAGTGGTATTGATTAGATTTCGATATTTGAAATTTCATATCAATCAATATCAATAAGACTCTCGAGTGATCAATAAATAACGATACCTATTGCTTTAGATCAATCAATAACAATAGTTGCTGCTTCAGATCGATCAATAACAATATTTATCTCTCTGTATTAATCAATATCAATAACCTACTAGGGCATATCAATCAATATCAATATTTTAGCACGTTTCTGAGATATCAATAATTGATATCAAACAATAACATAACAATATTAGCAGCATATATAGGGTCATATATGGGTCATACACGGGTCCGTTTTACCTGCCCTTTCCCTTGAGCAACCAGGGTCACCGGAGTGGTAGACGACTTGCGAGGGCGTTTCCCCTTACCACGTTGTCCCATGGTAATGCAGATCTATCTGCGGGTTTCCGGGATTTGGTAGATGGCGAAGAAATTATGATAATGGTCTATGGTCAATGGTGGACAAAACTCAAACGATTCTTTTTATAGTAGGAAGAGACCCCCACTATTTTATAGTAGAGCTATAATGGGCTCTAGGGCTCCACTATTTTATAGTCGGGCTCCACTATTTTATAGTCGGGCTTTAGGGGTAGTGCCATGCCATCGATCTTGCAGTGTCCAGGCTGTCCACAACTCCACATTGCGGTAATCAACCAATGGCTTCCGCAAAATTCAATTGCGCAGGATCGATGGGCATTGTAGAGATATTGATAATCAATAACGGTCATTCAAATATCAATATTTGAATTCGCTTTTCGACATCGATCAATATCGATAATTGACTTTCGGTATCGATCAATATCAATATTCGCCGCCACTGATCGATCAATTTCAATATTCACCACCACATGATCAATCAATTTCGATATTCGCCACCGCCGATCAATCAATATCCAATATTTCAATATCTACAAATTCGTCATCAATCAATAACAATATTTCGATATATCAATATATCGAAAATATTGAATATTGATACCTAACCTTGGTCTTAACGTCATACTAGCGCATACTAACGCCGCTTACTTTTAGTACGCGTACTAACGACGTACTAACGCGATGCGTTAGTACACAATGTGCGTTAGTATGATTGAATGTGGGAGTTGGTGGACTCGTGGTGTGGTGCGTAGTGGGTCACGGATGGGGTCCAAATGCACTTCAATGATGTTCTAAGGCGATTGGATGGCGAACTGGACATTGGTTAAGGGGGTATGACGCTGTTTGAAGAAGCCGATATGTGGGCTAAATTCCTTTGGGAATGTGCTACGTTAGCATGTCGTTAGTATGTCGTTAGTACACTAGACCAATCACACGTTAGCGTGTTAACGGCGTACTAACTCCCACTCTTCTTAAGTGTGGGAGTTGGTGGACTCGTGGCGTTGTGCGTAGTGGGTCATGGATGGGGTCCAAATGCACTTCAGTGATGATCTAAGGCGATTGGATGGCGAACTGGACATTGGTTAAGGGGGTATGACGCGGTTTGAAGAAGCCGGTATTGGGGCTAAATTCCTTTGGGAATGTGCTACGTTAGCATGTCGTTAGTATGTCGTTAGTACACTATACCAATCACACGTTAGCGTATTAACGGCGTACTAACTCCCACTCTCCTTAAGTGTGGGAGTTGGTGGACTCGTGGCGTGGTGCGTAGTGGGTCACGGATGGGGTCCAAATGCACTTCAATGATGTTCTAAGGCGATTGGATGGCGAACTGGACATTGGTTAAGGGGGTATGACGCGGTTTGAAGAAGCCGATATTGGGGCTAAATTCCTTTGGGAATGTGCTACGTTAGCATGTCGTTAGTATGTCGTTAGTACACTAGACCAATCACACGTTAGCGTGTTAACGGCGTACTAACTCCCACTCTCCTTAAGTGTGGGAGTTGGTGGACTCGTGGCGTGGTGCGTAGTGGGTCATGGATGGTGTCCAAATGCACTTCAGTGATGATCTAAGGCGATTGGATGGCGAACTGGACATTGGTTAAGGGGGTATGACGCGGTTTGAAGAAGCCGATATTGGGGCTAAATTCCTTTGGGAATGTGCTACGTTAGCATGTCGTTAGTATGTCGTTAGTACACTAGACCAATCACACGTTAGCGTGTTAACGGCGTACTAACTCCCACTCCCCTTAAGTGTGGGAGTTGGTGGACATGTGGCGTGGTGCGTAGTGAGTCATGGCTGGGGTCCAAATGCACTTCAGTGATGTTCTAAGGTGACTGGATGGCGAACTGGACATTGGTTAAGGGGGTATGACGCGGTTTGAAGAAGCTGATATGGCTGAGCTCCTTTGGGAATGTGCTACGTTAGCATGTCGTTAGTATGCCATTTAGTACACTAGACCAATCAGACGTTAATGTGTTAAACATATATTATCTAACATGTTAAACGTGTACTAACCACGGTATACGTGCGTAAACTACGCAACCACTGCACATGCCGGGTGTTCCACTAAACCACACGACGCAAGATGCCGAGGGACTGTCCACGGCCTAGAATCCCGTCGACCGAAACATGAGTTCAGTCCTCATTGTCGTCCTAGTCGTCGTCGTAGTCAAGTGGTGGCTTTAGGCATTCAAAAAAGTCAGCCGTGGGGTCAAGAATGACCGCGATCTCCATGCACGGATGTGGTACGTATAACGACGACCTGCTGTTCAACTTTGTTGGCTAAGATGAAATGCTCGGAGTTCTTCTCAAAAGCCGTTGGGTCACGGTGCGGGTTGAAGGTGTACACCGTCTTAGCCAAATCGTCCGGCCCGAGAATCGAGTTCCTCCTACGATAGGCCTTGATTTGTTCTTCGGTTGGCTTTGTCAGCCAGTTGACTTTCAATAAGGTGTACAACCGTCCCGCGATCTCCACCCGCAGAATGTTTGTAATGCGGTTGTGCCGGCATACCGCCACCATTTTTGATACGCAGTTAGCTGGAACATAGTGCATTAATTAAGTAAAGTAGCTGCCACGTTAGTAGTGTACTGTTAGTTACCGAATATCGCACTAAGTGTACACTACCGTATCGACATAGGGCACAGATAACGTGTTTCACTGGTTTCTTGAGAGACATGCATATCACGAGGTATATGGATAAAGGCATGACTCACCCGTCATATATCGTCGTCACCGTGGTTGCCGCCCACTCGGATACTCGAAGCTTCTTTGTGCTCCCCTCATATTCATGACCCAACCGGAAACCTTCGGGAACAGGTTGACAAGGTGGTGGTGGAGAAACAAGTGCGTGGGGTGCGGGGTTACGAATGGCTCTGCGGGCTAGTGGTGGGACGGGCAGTGCTGCTGTCAAGGCGCTGGGGGCCGGCCCCGGACCTACGGGCGTCCCGAAAATTGACCTTGGGCCTATCGCGGACCTACGAGCAATTCTCCTCCGGACCTATGGGCCTGACAATTCTAGTATAGCCACACCACCGCTGGAAAGCCCCGGACCTACGGTGGGCCTATGGATTTAGGAGTGTTTTGTTGTCCAGATGGATTTATCGGGGACAGGTCGAGCTTACAATGGTGTGATGTGATCCGGGCCTACGGCGGACTTATTGGAAATTGTATCGAATAGGAAATACGTTGAAATGTTGGCATGCATTTTACTATTCCCACGATATACTGATTTATAAGCACTCTTTAGATTTGGCAAATTACGGAGTGGATAAGACCTGGATCCCTAGTAGAAAATAATGCCTAAAACCGTCAGCAATGCTGGAGGTAAAAACTCGGCGCATGGCGAGTAATCTGGTCCGTAGACCCGACGATACATAGGTAGGGGAAATGCTCCACCGACCCGGATATGATGGGTGAACATAATTATGCAAAAATCTGGCGAAAGTCGGTTAAGATCGAGTGAAAATTCGCCTGCGGCGCACCAAAAATGGGAGAAGGCAACATTGGGTCCGAGTATTTTTGGAGGTGTGCTGACACAAAAAAAATCATTATTTTCTATTTGGCCTGGGTATTTTTTATCCGGGAAGAGAAGCCTTAGATGGATAAATAAGTCATGCATATGTGCATCGTGGGATCGTTGAATAGGTTGGATTTGGTTTTATAAAGATTTTGGAACATTTCGGTATTTATTTTCATTTAATAAACTTTTAGATTTATCAAAAATTGTCTTGATATATGTCTAGTACTGTAACGCTACATAATCGACTCATGGGATTCAAATATCAAGTCATGCATAATATATGTGCATTGATATGCCTTTGATGATAATAAGAGTGCTTCGAACTCGAAGGGATCGATGTACTAGATGGAGCACTTAATTAGGCGAAATCTTGCGTGTGCACTTGTCAACTTAGATAACCCACATATATGTCAAGAAATCGTGCAAATTACACGGGCCGGGCGGACCTATGACGGACCTATGACTATCTGGGTGCGGACCGCCCGGACCCATACGGGACCTATGCAATCCCGAAAACGGGGCCTACGGTGATTTCTTGAAGACAGCAACACTGGGGACGGGTACACGTGAGGACACCGGCGCGCCTTGCCGTAGAAGAATCCCACGCCGGCCGGGAGTCGGTGTGGGTGCACGCTCGGGCGCGGGCTCGGGCGAAGGTGGATCCGGGCGAGAGGCTTGTGCACGAAGAGTCGCAAAGTGTTCACCTTGACGTTTATTGTTCATTGCACAAATCCCAATTCTGCCCCCCCCACCCCACCCGCCCTCCTATTATGCAATACAGTAATCACTCAGTAATAAGAAACCCCGCCAATAAGAAAGTAGCCAGCTTTTTTGATTTCTTCACAATATTTAACACATAACACTCCATATTTAAGATCTCTATATAAATAAGAAAGTTGCTAGGCTGACCAAAAAGTCCTGTTTTCTTAAAATCGAGTGTTTACTGTATTCTGCGTTGTTAGTGTGAGTTTAACAGAAGGGATCTTTTCGGGAATATTCCATTGTTAGTACGCTAACAGGACGCTAACGGCATGCCTTAGCGCACTAATGTTGCCCTAACTTAACACTAACGGAAAGAATCTTTTAGGGAATATTCCATTGTTAGTACGCTAACAGGACGCTAACGGCAGGCCTTAGCGCACTAACGTTGCCCTAACTGAACACTAACAGAAGGAATCTTTTAGGCTGAGTTAGCGCATTACATGCAACAAGACACTAAATGGCGCCCTATTGACGTCGTTAAGGAGGCATTAGGTGGCATGCACTAACGCACAATGGCATATTCCCTAAAAGATTCCTTCTGTTAGTGTTCAGTTAGGGCAACGTCAGTGCGCTAAGGCCTGCCGTTAGCGTCCTGTTAGCGTACTAACAATGGAATATTCTCTAAAAACTCGAATCGCGAGATAAAAATTACTCGACGGCAGGATTCGAACCCACGCGGGCGGATCCCCAAGGCGACTGCCCACTCGTCATGTCCAACTGCGCTACGATCAAATAAAATGACGTATATCACCGACAAAAAATACAATGTCATCCCATGCCATATGAAGTCACAGTGACACTGACGATGACGCCTGAGACAGTCGAGTGACACACGACATCGACATCGAGGATCGACAGTGGCATGGCAGTGGATGTGGTGTCCACTGTAGTCAGTACTGTGTCACTGTGTCACTGTAGTGGTCAACACCGCACCGACCGACTGACATGACATGACGAGGTATCCGTTTTTGGTTTTGAATTATTTCAACAGCATTCTACACTCCGGTGTCTACACACTGAGACAGTGAACAGTCTGTAGCAGTGTCACTCGACTGTAATGAAAAAACACTTCCGTGTGCAGCTGCTGCTGCTGCTGTGCTTGACCTTGTTTCAAGTGCGTACTCGCTCTCGCTCATGTATTTTTTATTTCTACCGTAACTTTATGCTTGCGAGGATGTTTTCATGTGTAGCCACGATTGTTTTGCTGCGCGTCTTGGTCTTTAGCCAAGTGCGTAGGGGTGTCAAAAAGATAAATTGGTTTCTTGGTTCCTAGTCCAATGGACTAGGACAAGTTGGTTCGAATCCGACTCACCCCGCTGAATTTATTATTTTCTTGTGGTTACTTGCTAACTTGTTTTGCTTTTGCACGCAGAAATGAAGCTGATCTTTAGTTCTTCTAGTCTTTGAGCTCTTCGAGCGATTCGAGCTCTTCGAATTCTTTCATTGGTATGGTTCTCTCATATTGTTTACATGATCTGTCTTCAGTTTCCCTTCAACGCGTTTTGATCATACTTATTGAGACTCCTTGTGTGGGTTGGGTTTTTCAAACGCAGGTACATTGGAACGATTTCTTTTCTTTCTAGAGTAGAGTAGAGTAGAGTAGAGTAGAGTAGAGTAGAGTAGAATAGTTTGATTATCCCGCAGACTTGTTGTACTAGTGATATGTTGACTTTTGTTTGCAGAGTAGAGTAGGCTGTTTTTCGCAAGATCGCGCGTTTTGTTGAACTTTTCTTTTAGAGAATTGTGATCAACAACTCGCAAACATATTAGGGCTTAGAAAGCAGTGTAAATATAGTTGAATGATGGATACTACGTTCTTATTTTGTCTTCTATTCATTGTCATGCATACTTTGTGTATACCCATATTGCATTTGCGCATTCTAGCGAAAGAATTGTGTTCTTGAAAGCATCATTTTGCCACAAACAACATGAATGCACATTTGTACACACCCCGCCACATATGAAATTATGCAAGCTTGTATGGTGTGTGTGCATCTATCATGCACACACACAACATTCGTGTTTGTGTTTACATCTTCAATAGTGTGTACGTGTGTAGCAAGTGAACGCGCGTATGCTTTTAGAATGGGATAGCACAATGGTATGATACACTATTTGAACACTAACACTAGATTATGTGCACACTAACCGGTCGTTAGTGTGCACAAGGTTAGTGTGCTGTTAGTGTAGTGTTAGTGGTATATTAACGATATCCTAACGACACACTATCGGTATACTAACCATCCGTTAATGCTCAAAGTTAGTGTGCTGTTAGTGTAGTGTTAGTGGTATATTAACGATATCCTAACTACATACTATCTGTATACTAACCATCCGTTAATGCTCGCAGTTAGTGTGTCGTTAATATACCGTGAGTTAGTGTACCGTTAGTGTGCCGGTTAGTGTGTCAGTTAATGTCCTAACCACGCGTTAATCGTTTGAGTTAGTGTGTCGTTAAGGTACCGTTAAGGTATGTTGCACAGAATGCATGCCCTAACGGTACCTTAACGACGCAGTTAGCGTGCTATTAGTGTATGTACAAGCACACTAACGCGCCGTACTCTTATACAGTTAGTGTGTCGTTAGTATATCGTTAGTGCACGTACTAACGTTTTCTAAAATGGTAGGGGCCGGCGCCGTGACGACGCTGCAGCAAGTGAAAAATTGGATCGCTGCATTCGGCAAGGGATGCGAGTACTTTAAGGTTGTAGGCACATATTGCGAGCATGCAAGCGCGTCACACATGTGCCCGATGGATTCTGCAACCTTAAAACAAATGCCTGCATGTTCGAGGGTTCGCTCATTCGACCCAGACGACTTAATTTGTAGAGACTGGTATAATGAACTGAGTGACACGGTGCGAGATGATTACCAACAACAGTTCTGCATTAAGTATAACACCCCAGACTGTGGATGCGTAAATGCATATTACAATCCTCTTTACAGGGCGCTCAAGACAGAATTCCACGCATATTATGGCAACGACCGGAGGGTTAATGATGGATGTTGGTACAAACTATGTGAATATATTAGTGACGACGAGGGTCAATACTTCATTCCATCGGCAGATAAATACCGGGACTCGTCAGTGTGCCCTTCAAATATCTGCAGTGTTATATGCATAATAGTAAATACACTGGACGCCAGGGCGATAGGTGCGAACCTTTCTGAAGCATCCTTGTCAAAGTATATCAGCTGCACATTTCCTTGCCCACCACCGCTGCCGCCACCACCAACTTCACCGTCGTTGCCGCCCCCGCCGCCATCGCCACTGCTGCCGCCGCCGTCAGCCGCGAGACACGCATCTGATTTTTGGCAGAAGCCTAAAGGGATCGTCACAGCCATTGCGCTCGCATACATTTCCGCAGGGGTGCTACTTGTATACGGTTTGATATGTGTGTCTGCTTTTTATCGATCGGCTCTGCTCCCAAGACGCCCATACACCGCATTGCAGCGTGACAACAATGCTGATGCCAACCTGGGCGCCGCAGATGTGCCCTTTTCATCCCAACATAGCAGCAGTGCCGACGAGGAAACCAACGTGATTTCTAGTGACGATCTGTCAAATACATGCCGGATTTGCATGGATGCGGAGGCGTCCGTTGCCTTTGTGCCATGTGGACATTTGATGGCATGTGTTGATTGTGCAGCTGGCTTGAATCGATGCCCTCTTTGCAGATCAAATATTGCAAGTATCGTTAGGACTTATGTAGCTTAATATAAAAGAAGAATGCTGAAATTTATTTTAAGGTCCCCATCTCACAATTGAGATGTCATCAAAAGCAAAGCACACAAACAAACAAACTCAGAATCCTGATGCTTAATGTATGCCTCGGTTGCCGTCTTCGACTAGCTTCGTAAGAAATACCAAGCAGTATCATGATCCGCACAAATGCTTAGCATTCATGATTTGATTTGAGATACTTATCACGACAATATGATCCTATGAATATAATTGATATCTGATTAATTACCGCACGCGTTCACGCGCCCACTATCCGAGGGCAGTGGGTTGAAATCATCTGTCCAAAGCGCTCTGACAGGCAGTACCGGCCATAACCTTTATTTGGCAGGTTTCGGAATTTGACCCAAGAACCTTGCTTTCCTTGGCGTTGCTTCTTTGACAACCAATGTACCAAACATATCCTAATAACTAGAACATCGATAATGGCCGATTCAGTGCCTCACGAAGAAATAAAACCACAAAGTACGCGCAAATAAATGCTCGATAAGTGTACTGCTTGTGCACTAAAGCATTTTCTTGCATGACCAATCACACGAAGGCATCGTGCGGCATCGTGTTTATCACTGCCGTATCATTATCACTCTTGCACTACTTCCGTAAGGTGGCAGTAGGATACATAAATGCCTTTGCATGCACCAAGTTCTCGGTTCACATGTACGTGAACGGACGCACGGTGCCCGACAACAAAGAGCACGGCGAGTTCATTCGAGCTACGATGATAGCCAACGCGGTGGCGATATATTGCTATTTTTTCGCCTACCCCCGGAATCCGTTGATCAAATTTTGCAATTTCAAGCTGACCTGGGTGTCGTCATCCGAAAGGCCTATGAAAAACTGCAGTCGTCATCAAAATTGGAGGGAGGTGAATTGCCTCTACTCGCTCGGAAAGACCCCTGGCCATGTCACCCACACACTCTTCATTTCGAAAACGGGGCGATGGATGTCAAGAGCATTCGCTACCAACTCGTTGGAGCGGAGGAGGACGCCCCCAGCGATGAGCGTATTCACGAGAACGTTGTTCGCGCAGTTTGGATAGGCGCACGTGAGTGTCCCAGCGATTCAAACCTTCTCGACAACATACAGACCACCGACCGCATCTTTCGCCTCGTCGACCACACCACGTTCTTTCAGTATCGTCCAGGTCGCCCCTTGGAGGAGGCAGCGCCGCAAACTTCATCGTTTCCATCGTGGAGGGAAGTCGAATTGCAGACCATTGTCGCGAAACGTGAGCTACACAAATTTACCGCGACATTCAATTTGGACACCATGACGGAGCCGCTGATCGATTTTCAAAGCATCCCCGCGTTTACGTCTTGGAAAACTGAGCCCATTCATCGCGAACTCGTCTACTCCGGAGGACGCGACGCCAATAGCGCCATCAGGTCCTGCGCACGTGCACCATCTTCCGCCTCCGCGCGTCGGGGAAGGCCATGCGCAAACTGCGTAGCGAACACCCAGCGTTGGCCCGGACCTCCTGGAAGTTGAACTTGCCGACAACCTCGCGTGGAAAGAGTCTCTGCCTACTGGCTCTTTCAAGAGCGTTGACCTCCCCTCCCTGACATAACCCAGTCGCTTGCTCGTGAACACGGACGAACACGAGTGCGGATGGAGGGGGCATCTCACCAGCTTGCTCGCCGGTCGGGAATGCGGTCCTCTGTACTCCTCTGTGTTGTACTCACTCGACTGTCCTGGTGTGTCCACCCATCACGCGTCCACCATCGCGTGTCACATTCCTTATTCTAAGAATTCATTCCACATCAAGTTCAACGTCGAACGTGACTTCTGCAGATGAGACACGAGACAGGTTACACCAAACTCAATACATCCATAACATAACATTCACTTTCCCAAAACATTTCATAAAAAAACATCCCCAAATTTTGGATATCCCTTTATTTATACATGGAACATAATTCACCACATGCAATGATTGGCGCAATTAAGCCTTCGGTGGTTAAGTCTGCTTATTGTGGGGACACATAATAATCCCAGCTTGGTACACGTGTCTCATACATACTTCGGAAATCCTGCATGACCTGTTCCCATCAGTATGTTGTGCTGCAGCATGTCAACGGCATATCTGCAGCAGCATGTTGCAGAATTCCATGTACACGAGGCGTGTTTAGTGTGTGACACTTTCCGAGTCCGAGAGTGGAGCATAAAGATCGGCTTCCATTGTAGGGTTGTCCCGGTCGAATATCCAGTTCGGTGTGGGCAGTAGTTCTTGCAGGGGGTGTTTTATGCCAAGCCAGCGGTTCAAGAAGTGTTCCATTATTCTATAGCAGTATTTGCATGATCACAGCTTCCTGCAATTCTGATGCCCTTCACAGTAATTGACTTCCGAACCAACTTGTCACTGAGGTACAACACCCTCATCCATAACTTGTGTATATTGCATACATAGTGCACTTGCATATTAGGCAATGTGGTGAGCACCTTCAGATTGTTTCACAACAAAACTACAGAAGAAAGCTGAACACAGATAGAGGCACTTTATATGGCAACTGAGCTAACTGTTCACTTTTCGTTTCGTGCAATTTGTACCTCACTAGTCAGGGGCAGAATTTTTGTGTTCACTTTTAGGTTCGTGCAATTAAGTCTCCAGCATGCCTCTGGAAAAACCCACTGCCAACACTTGGATTCTCGGTGAAAGTTGTCCCAGTCTCATAAAATTTGAACTGGGTGAGACCACACTATTCTTATGGTTACTTTGAGCATTGTATTGCGGGTTACAACTAAACTTTTTTCTAGCCACTTTCTACTGGGTTCAAGTGAAGTTATTCAACTATCTTGAATAAGGATCGCAGAACGCGATTTAACTGTGGGACCGATTCAGGAAGGTCATATAATTCTGCTGACTGGACGATCCAGCCGAAGCACAGCTTTCCCTTTTCTGCACAATAAAATAACACAGACAGCAACCACACAGTCGGAAACTCCTCATCTTTCAGGTGAGTCACGAAAGACATGCTGGCGATCTTCAATCAAGAAGCATCATTGATACTTTTTGAAAGCTTATTTCGGTGAAAAGCTACAGATCCAAAAAGAGGGGTCGCCCGAAGAGGCAGGTGTAAACCAACAAATTGAGGGGTGCAAGAATGACAATCAAAGCCTGATCGATGGTCACCCTGTGGGAGAGCTTGGGCAGGCAGGAGAACGACGGAAGTACAGCCGAAAGGTATAAAATGAGCGAGTGACTCTCCACTTCTGGCATGTAAGAGGTGCACAAGCTACACGCTGACAAAATGCAAACCCCACGATACTTCACGACAGTTTGGAGAAAGCTGCAGTATGCAAAGCGTCTCTGCGACATGGTAAACTGCGCTCACCTCCATGCCACGCAAACGGTGAGTCGTCTGGTACGCAATGCAGCTCAGCGTCTGCTGCCCATGCCTTCACCTGCAAGAAATACCCGCAGACCTGCTTGGTGACACGTTTTGTGGAGAAACTCTCACGAAATACCCGCGGACCTGCTTGGTGACACGTTTTGTGGAGAAACTCTCAAGAAATAACAGCAGACCTGCTTGGTGACACGTTGTGTGGAGAAACTCTCAAGAAATACCGGCAGACCTGCTTGGTGACACGTTTTGTGGAGAAACTCTCAAGGAAGAGAAACGCATAATTCGGGCGCACCGTCTTATACTCCTTACAGCCGGAGAATACCACTGTGCCCGTCTGACGAAACAAAACAGCCTTATCAGATATTTTGAGGTGCAGTCAAACCAAGAGCGGGTATCGCGAGAACGGAAAAGATCGCATTGGAAAACACGGATAGCGTTAGGAGCTCACCAAATAGAGCCCATCTGATCCCTCTTCGATGTGGTCCTCTAACCTCGAAAGGATGGTTCCACCAGGCGTTTCCATCACTTGCAACTCCTTACCTGCAAAGACGAGACGAGATAACAGACGGGACTTATGGGAACTGGCGGGAAACAGCCAAACTTCCACGTGAAGGTAGCTTCTCGGCTGAATGTGTTGTGCTTTGTTTCCCATCAAAGTTTCGGCGCGTAACGGGAAAAAGAAGGGAAAGGGCAGAACGATAAGGGTGGTTGCAATGCAGAGCTGGCGACAGCATTCGAAAGAGGTTTATACTTCAGTCGGGACCTTGCACCGCTGACGGTTCAAAAGGCAAAGCGTCAATCGTTGCACGTTATAGTTCGTGAATTCTAGGAGGTTATCTTTGACTTATCATAAACAGAATAACGGTCGCGACTACTCTTGGATCAAAACTAAGAGGTTGATCGTGACTGCCGTTCCATCTAGTACACATGCGTAGAGATGTGGGTGTGGGTTGTTACACTGGCTTGACTTGGTCCGGTTTTTGCGACATGCACCAATGTAAGTCAAGAAGAAATTCTGCAAGAGACTTCCCTTCTCTGAGATAGCTAAAGGCGAGAAAGAGACTCCGCCAACAAGTGAATGCACTGAGCGACGGCTTTTCAAGTTGGAATGCAGAAAATAAAAGAGTCGCTGCAACAAACTTCAGGGTAACTCTTCGAAGTTTCTCACACAGTAGAAATAGAGTATTCCATCCTTTCCTGAACTGACTGAAACGGAACTGATGATGGCGTTCTCGGGAGGCACAACAGATGAACTAGAAGACTGCCGCTTACCGAACAGAGATGCGGGTAAAGGATATCCTCTACACTCGATTGTTTTTTGGCCATTGAGAAGCTTCCGGCTCCAAGGACGCTGTAAAAAGACAGGGACAGAGAACACTGGTGAGCGAACAACGTCCCAGGAAGTTTTCAAGTGATGAAGCAACCATTCCCAAAACGCACCACTGAGTCAATCGCTTCTTAAGTGCAGAAACACGTGAAACTTTGTGTCAACCACTTCTCGAATTACATGGCATTATTTTGGCTTGCCAAGCAGTCATCGACTATTGTGTGTGGTAAAACGACGTTCCCCTTTGGTGGTAGGTCTTTTGGGGGAAGAAAATGCGAAACCCTACATTTGCAGCAGACCTGCAGCTATTATCTAGCTCTACGTGACTCATTTAAGATTTCGACCAGAATTTTCCATTTTTCGCTCGCGAACATGTTTTCAACCTAAGCGACAACAGGGGAGTCAACAAGCTTAGGGCACGCAAAGAGGTCTTCCGACAAGTGCAACGTTCAGAGGGGTTTCGAATTGACGGGAACGGACATACTCCCACGGCAATCTACGCTTCGACAAATTTTCGTTTTTTTGAAAAAGTATCCTGCTGGAGGATATCAGGGATGGTCGTTCGAAAAAACACACTGATCAATTCGAACTGTTCGCACTCCGTTCGAAAGGCCAGCCTAGGCTTTTCAGTATCCGAAGGGAGAATTTGGGCGAAGATGCCTGAAGAAGCGCAGGAAGGGAAAATAGTATGACTGATATTTCGTGGAATCGATCGCTCTAGAATCGAGGTTTAAATAATTAAGGACCTTCCGAAGATTTTAGCTTGGTGTTCGTCTTCCGCGAGTTACGGAGATATAGAACTAGCGGCGAGAGCGCGTGTTTCGAGCTAGTTTCATGTAAAGGGGGGAAACTCCGAACGTAGGGCTGAAGAACACGCTATCAAGAGTGCCGGGCACACCTGAACTTCTAAGCAGATCCGACCGAAAACTTTAGGACCTTTCTTTTTCAATGCCGAAATGATGGCGAACACTCCAGCAATTCCAGCAGATGCCAGGAGCAGAACCTTCACCATTATCAGCTTATTCTTAAGACTAACAACAGAAAATCTATCGGGGCATGAACTGTTTCCGCTATCTATGATCCTCGGCCTTCGCGTGCAAGAGAATCTTTTGAATTGAAGGGCTCGCCTTCAAGTTAAGGGAAGATTCACACAATACAGTACGAGTAGTGTCCCCAAAGTGTGAGTGTCACGACATGTTGGATGTTGTATTCACATCTCATGTGGCATGGCATGGCATGCGGAATTGCAGATGTCATCGATAACTGATGGTTTTCTGATCAGTGTAGGATGACAGGCAGTATGACTGTTGATCGCCGACTTTCCTTCCGTCATCAGTGATGACCGTCATTCAGGAGACGGATCGTCCGATCTCACTCCTCGGATCGCGGAAATGAAGAATCGCGAAGTGGCGGTTCACCTCCAGCTTCGTAGTCCAAGTGTCGCAGAGTGTCGCTCTTAAGTCGGAAATTGGTGAAAATACTTCACTTTTCCTACCTGCTGACGATTGCTGCGTCTTTCTTCTCCGTTTCCTAACGCAAGTTTTCTTCTTACAATCATGGTTTCCGCAGCAATCGCTACTAGTTCTGATTTGCGGAGGGCGACCCGCGCCTCCCGCAGCGCACGGCCCCGTCTGCTTGATGAGAATTCCGTGCCCAACGTTATGTCGTCCGCGTTTAATGCAGCGACCGCGGCTCTGCGGGTCTCCCCTCCGCGGGAGGAGCCCGCAATCTTTCGCTCGTTGGGTCTTAATGAATCTGAAGACGGTGACGAGGTGGTCGACGCGGGGGAAAGGTGGTCCCGAGAGAATGTTGAAACGCCGGAGTCGCCGTCCGGACCGTCCTTGTTGCAGGAATTGTCGTTTGGCGACCAAGCTGCCCCTGGACGCGCTGACTCTCCTCCTCCGGCAAGAAATGTGCTGCAGAGAACGTCCTTGGCGGAGGATGTTGCGGGGGGGGCCAGCCTCCCTCTCCGTCCGCAGGCGTCCCGCGATGAAGTCCACCACGCGACGGAGGAAAGGCTGACTATTCCCGACCTGACGGTGAACGCCTTTACTGGACTTAACTTCTTCGTGCTGCCTAGCAAGGAATTACTTCTGAACCCCTCAATCTTTAAGACCGAGCACCTTCGGAAGATCTGTGCCAAGGTCCCTGGTCTGGAGGTGTCGAACAACCAGTCCAGAGCAACTATGGTTCGGAATTTGGAGAGCTTCCGCGAGGTGCTGGAGAGGTCACGTACGCCCCCGACGGGGGATATGGCTACACCTGTGACTTTGACCCCGCGTACTGATCTGAACGCGGGGGGGCCGGTCCCCCCGCCAATGGGGGACGTCCCGACTGACTTGGTGTCCCGGGAATCGGGACACCAAACGCCTCCAGTTGTCCCGGTCACCGAGGGCACGGGCCCCCGACGGCCCCCGTCCCCGTTGTACGTCCGGCCGGGAGCCGCGCAGAACCCGACGTACCCGCCGGGGTTCGGCCCGCACACGGACCCGAATGCGGAGCAAGGTCTTTTCTCTGGCCTCGACCCCCCCGCAAGCCAAGCACAAGAACCTCTGCAACCAGCCCAGGTAGCTAGCCCGAGCGCTCCTGCTTGCCCTCTCCTTTTCCTTTAGAAATTTGAATTCGTTTCGGTTTAATTTGCTAGGGCCTTCTCCTTCCCTGTAGTTTGATACAAACTTAATCAGCCTGTTCAACCCGTTTCACTAGTTAGGAATTTCTTCCCCTCTTTTAGAATAGTCCGGTCCCCGTCCTCGTGTCACAAAGAGTAATTAGTTAGGGCCCTTGCAGTAATCTAGGAGCGCAGTGCCTGGGCTTGTGGGCGCTTCCTAGGTGGTGAAATTTGGTTCTTGTAAACTTTTATGCTGCTGTTTGTAGCCTGCCAATTTAAAAAGTTTTGACTTGCTTTAAAAAGTTTGAATTTAAAATGCTGCTTGTGTCCCGTGGGGACAACAAGAACTTGGTTATCCTCACACTGAGTGAGGCTCTTCTTGGAAGAGTATGTACCCCGTGGGGGTTTTTTGTTGTTTGAAATCCTCAATCTGTGAGGTGTCTCCTCTTGGAGGGACATTGTACCCCGTGGGGGTTGTTTATGTGGACAATTGGTTCCAAAATATCTGGTCGGATGTAAGCTCCTGGTTATGGGCCTTCTTGACAAAAATTGGTTGATATTGCAGGCTCGGGAGGCTGATGATGAAGTGGTGCTCACAAGAACTCTGACTGCCCCAACGGTGGGAGATGATTGTGCCATTTGCCTAGCCAGCCTGCTAGGAGAGATGCCGTGTGTGTCAACTGCATGCAATCACCACTATCATGTAGCCTGTTTCGATGGCCTGAATGAAATGTACCATTTGACCAGCTTGGTCCAGCCAGCAGCAATACATGCTGTTTTCACCATGACCTATAGAAAAGTAGTCAGATGTCCATTGTGTAGATCTGTGCTGATTGTGGATGAACTCCCATATGGGGAGGACAGATTCACATATCTGTGGTAGATATAGTTGTATTATTTTTCTGAGGGCAGTCTTGCATGAGAGTTGTAATTTCCTGATTGTTGCATTGTTTCAAAAATTTGGCATTAATTGTTGTGATTAGGATCGAAATTGTTTGCTGTTGTTATGATGATAAATAATTGCTGCAATTGAGATGAATGCTATTTGAAAATATGAATTTGTTTATATTGAAAATATGAATTTGTTATATTACAACTTGAATTGCTGTGAGGATTGCTGAAAATAGGATTGAAATTATTGCTGTTATCATGATGATGAAGTTGCTCTAATTATGACGAAATAGTTCCTGTAATGTTGGACAATAAGTACTGCATTTATGATGACTATGATTGCTTTGTTCGATGTGAGGATAGGTATGAAAATTTCTTTGATCCGATCGATGAAAAAATTGCATGCTCGTGACAAGCTGATGCTGGAATTAATGATTAGGGAGGGTGATGTGATTGCCTCAGATTATGACCCCTTATGATTATTGCATTACGTGCATTGTCAGAGTGGGGGCGAGAAGATGTTACTGTTGTAACACATTATTATGCATGTTTGTATCGAGGCAAAGGACGATATGTGAGTGTTTCCTCAACCTCAAGTAAATGAAGATGGATGGTGGCATGAGGGAGCAGGCTCCTTTGGGATTGGCATCATCGATGACGCCGGGATTCGACATTCAGGCGTACGTGGACTCGGTGCTCCAAAGATCCATGCAAGAGGAGACCAAGGGGGTCTCCAACTGGTTGAAAGCACACCGATTGAGAAGCGAGCTGTTGGACTGGTGCCTGACCCCGGGGAAATCGGTGCCGGAGATACCGAAGCTGATGCGAAAGGTGGCAGCTGCTTTTGGTTTGCCGGGAGCTAGTTCGAGGGAGCCGGAGACTCCTCAGTCCTTGTATTCCCTTGCCACTCTCATCGAGAGGGAGTTGGCAGGAGGTACTAGGGATGCGTCCTTGCCGGACAATCACATTGCCCTGTTTGCACATCAACAAATAAGGGCTACAGTTCCAGAGTGTGAGAAGGATGATACGCACGAGTCAGAATTGCAGATGTTCATTAAAACCCAATCCAAGAAGGCCTCGTTATCAGGAGCCACTAAGCATGTTACTGCAAAACCGGGAGCCCCTGCAGATGGTAATGCCAAATGTCCAAAATGCCAGGGGTCACATATGCTGCGGGACTGCAAGTCCCCTTATGCGTTGAACAAGGATGGATCCATCAATGTGACTTGGGTGGACAAACGAAATAAGAATGACAATAGGAATAACCAAAACCAGTTGCCTCAGTTGCCACCACCTCCTCAGAGGGAGCCTGTTTAGAAATCGTCAAAAGTTGCCAGAATGCTGGTCTGTATAATATGTATATAGTGTATCAATATTTGGGAGCGGGCCAGGATGCCTGTCTTACCTTGTAACATCAGATTCCAGGTTTAAATACCAAATTGAAATGCATTGTTGTATGTGATATGGATTTGCTTGATAAGTTAATTTTGCATTTTTGTGAATTTGCTCTACGTTAGATTTTCGAAATGTCGATTTGGCTGATTTTGCTCTACGTTAGATTTTCAGATTTCAAATTCGGGATGCTGGATTTTTCGAATTTTGGATTTGGTATTTTTGCTCTACGTTGGATTTCGAAATTTCGATTTGGCTGATTTTGCTCTACGTTAGATTTTCAGTCTTCAGTCTTCGGGATGCTGGATTTTCGAATTTTGGATTTGTTTTTTTGCTCTACGTTAGATTTTCGAAATTTCGATTTCGCTGATTTTGCTCTACGTTAAATTTTCAGATTTCAGCCTTCGGGATCCTGGATTTCGATAATTGGATTTGCTTTTTTTGCTCTACGTTAGATTTCGGGATCAGCTTCGGAACACTAGGTTTCGGACTTTGGGATGCATATCTCAAGTTGGAGTGCTTCGCGGATACAGGCAATTAATGCCAATTACCTTGCCTGCACGGACCACCTGGTCCCGTCCGTCATAGAAGCCTCCCTTTAACATGGGGATGCTGGACGGTTAGAGTACTGACCACAACGGGTGGGTTACTCTCACGAGTAGCACACCGGAAGTGGCCAGGCTCGAAAATCGTCCATCCCTTTCCACAAGATTGGGGCCCGGTAGAGACCGGGGTGCGATTTTCGAGGAGCATTTCTCCTGAAAGGAAGAGTGCTCTGGTGTGGTTGTTGTCTCGAACAGGGACACGAGCCAAACTCAGCCCCACGGAAGGGATTGCTTTTCTTCGATGGTGCATGCCGCTTTAACGCATCGCCGGATTTGAGGCAAGCCTCGTTCGGGGTGGCACTCTGCTCAGAACAAGGTCAACAGTGGACCCGGGACTACGGACGCCTTGGATCCAAGACGAATAATTATGCAGAATTCGTGGGGGCCGTGATTGCAATCCAAAGAGCAATAGAATGGAACTTGACCACAGCAACAATTGTTGGGGACTCGGAGCTGGTGGTGTCAGCATTCTCGGGCTCCCGTAACGTTATCGCAAAAGACTTGGAGAGACTACTTATCGTTGGGAAAGCTCACATGGCCTTGCGCCCGGATTGTGTTTTCAATTTCAAGCATGTGGCACGGGACCACAATAAACTGGCTGACAGCCTGGCCAACTTCGCACTGGATTCTGGCATGCCGGCTACGACAAGTGTGAGAGACCCGCTTGCATTTATTACCATGGCAGTAAAAGGATTCGACAGTGCCCGGGAAGTGATGGACAGGCAACAGTCCTTAGGGCCACGTGAAGCCCAAGGGCGGGACACCTTGGCCCCTTCAGTAATCGATGCCCTCAGTGGTAATTTGGTCCCGGACCCCCTTTCCGCACCAGCTAGGGATCCGGGGGAGTTCCGGGTGGGAACTATCCATGAGTGTACCCAGTTCTGGGACACGGTGGTAACATCATCAGAGATGGGATTGCTGGTCAAAGAATGGGCAAAGAATGGAGTCTCCATCTTGGATTTCTTCCAACACTTTTCAGGCACTTACGAAGGGGCTCGTTTCGACTCAAGAACACCCCCGAGGATGCAGTTCAAGAATCATGCGATCCCAGATCATTTGATCCCCTGGATCTCTGGGAAGATACAGGACGAGCTCAGGTGGGGAGCGATAAGAGTCTGGGGCAAAGAAGGGGAATGCTCTCCCCCGCATCTTGTTATGCCGGTAGGAGTGGAGCCAGCCAAACCAAGAAAGATCAACGATGCAAGATTCCTTAACCTTTGGTGTAAGGATATTCCGTTTACCTACGAGTCGGTGACAATGCTTCCACAAATCCTAGAGGTGGGGGATCCGGCATTTATTATGGACCAAGCGAACGGATTCTTCCATGTGATGCTTACAGAGGAGTCGCAACAGTACATGGGTTTCCTGTGGGATGGCGTTTATTACGTCTATACAGTTCTCAATTTTGGATGGAAGCTAGCGCCGGTCATTTATAGCGCCTTCGCGGGAGAATTCGCGGGATTCATCCGGCGGCTGGGGATACCATATTTATACTACATTGATGATAATGCCGGGGGGCCGGCCCCAGTGGGAGCTTCAACTCTTACGAAACATGAAAGAGCCAAAATCTCGGCGTTCGTTGTCTCGTCATGCATGACGGCGGCAGGATATTTTATTCATCTGGAGAAGACGGAGTTCATTCCGTCCTTGACCATCACCTGGCTAGGCATTGGTATTGACCTTGCGAAGCAGGAATTCTTCATCCCGCAGAAAAAATGGGATAAGTTCTTGAGCCTGGCAACGGACCTGCGAGCTTCGTCAAGTATTTCGGCCAGGGACCTGGAAAGAGTGGCAGGAAAGTTGGTTTCAATGTCAATCGCAGCCCCGGGCATCCTTATTGCATGCAGGAGGCTGTATGCCTTCCTGGCAAAGAGGCACGAATTCTGCAGAAAAAGTTTTTTCCTGAACAGTAAGCAGATGAGGCATTTCAAACTCTACTTGGGTCAACTCTTCCAGCCGTCGCTGATTAAGGTGTCCGCATTTAGGAAGCAGGCCCACTGCTCGATACTCGTGGATACAAACGTCGATGGTACAAAAGTCACGGCATCAATCAGAGCAGGGGAATTCCAAGATGAAATTTCGTGCTATCGAGATTTGAGAACCTGCTCGTCGGTGGATCAGTCAATTTTGATTTCTGAAGCCTTGTTCAAAATCCCAGTAGAACGGGTCCCGCAACGCTGGGACATAATCTTGGATAAAAATATCTGGGATTCATCGAGAATCCTCTCGTCTAACCTGGGCGCGAAAGCATGCAAGGACTTGGCAGAAAAGCTCTATAGATTTGTCGCGGATAACAACTTGGAGCTGAAGGTGGTTTCCTTTTCAAGGGGACCTGATGGAACTATTGTAGTCCCGGATGAAGAGTCTCATTATTCATTAATGCCACGGTTCTCTCCTCTGTTGAACATGATGTTTGGACGGCACAACATCGACTGCTTCGCAACAACGGCTAATGTTCGGGGATGTCCCAAAATGCGATTTTGCTCAAGGCTGCCAGAGAAAGAAGCTTGTGGCACCAATGTCTTTGCCTATCCACTAGCTGGACTGAACTGTTATGCTAATCCGCCTTTTGCATTAATGGGACCGTTCCTGATGTATCTTAGAGAACAGAAAGCGTCAGCCTCTGTGGTTGCTCCACAGTGGGATGGTTTCTCTCCAGATGGGTTCTGGTGGACTACGTACAATAAGCTGTGCAAACAAAAGTTCAGAATCGCTGAAGTAGGAGAGGTCTGTTTCCAACAACTTAGAAATGGAAGATGGTCAGAAGCAGGCCCACTCCCGTGGGCAGTCTGGATTTTTAGATTCGATTTTTCTTAGAAACACTTCGTATTCCAAAAACACAAAATTCATGTGATATATTAATAAGCCTCCCATAGTAATCCGTTTACCCTGGAAAATAAATTGTTGAACGCCTGTAACTTTTGGGGAAGGGGAAAATTTTGAGGATACAGGGTGGTGGCAAGAGCCTGTTGAGAAAATCCCCTGACTGGGCCGCCATACATCTAAGAACGAAGGAGCTTCAGGAAGCAAGGGCCAGGGATGTGTACCAATCGGCCAAACTCCGAAATTTGCGGGCCCTCGGGGAATTCCTGGCTTGCATGACCCCACCAGAATCATTGGATTCGTGTACAGCGCAACACATCTTATGGTATCTTATTTACTTGGAACAGTTCGGTAAGACTAACGTTCATTCGGCCACGTGCCCTCAACTGGGAAGATGTAGTTGCCCAGTCAGGCAAGCCGCAAGTTCGGTGAATTCCCTTATCGGCAGACTCTCTAGTGCCTTCCAGGATTTCGGAAGGGGCGGGTCGGACAACCCGTGCACAGGTAGGGTGGTTAAGGTCTATGAAACGATGACCAGGAATGAACAGTTGCAAGCAAGAATCACCCCAAATCAGGCAACACCACTTTTCAGTTGTACGATCGACAAGCTAGTGATTCACATGAACGCAGAGGCAGCTGGTTTTGCCTCGACACAAGATTGGATACTTTTGTTCATCACTCTTAGATGTAAGGCAATGATCCTGATGGACTTATACGCTCTGAAGAGACCGGCGGAGCTGGGCGCCACAAGGGTGGAAGGGATCATAAGATTTCCCGATAACTCCGGTTTTCTCTTCAACTACCAGTGGGGGAAGACACTCCGTTCGGGCGATGAACACGTTTTCGGAATCAAAAGACTCCCTGATAAATCTAAATGCCCCATCTCAGCGTTGGAGGACTACCTCCAAGTGATGAAAAATTTGGGTCTGAACCTTGCACAAGGATTCTTGTTCAGACCAGTCAGGTCTGGCAAAGTGGAAAATAGTCCGATTTCCAGGAAGCAGATGAATTCAGACCTCAAATACTGGTTGCAAAAAGCGGGGCTGTTCAATGGGGAAACATTCTTCAGCATTCGGACAGCGGGAGCAATTGAACTTTTCCTTGAAGGAGCCGACCTGCAGCAGGTTATGGGACAGGCGTATTGGAAAACAGAGAGGATTGCTAGACATTATATGAAAGTGTGGCAAGTCTTGGGAATGTCATCCTCAAGGCAGGTAGAGAAAGTCTCGACGAAAGAATACATGGAGCTGAATGCGGCACAATCATTCGTGCGGGTATTTGTATGAGTAATTTGATTATTAATTTCTGTTGGCTCGAGTTTGAGAGTTGGGGTGAAAAGGCGTCAAGAGGCGGGGGTTGTGAGTGTTGGCGGAGAGGCGACGCTGGAGTGGTGCCTTGTTGCTTCGCCTTACTTTCCGCTCTTTTTCTCGCCATTCCTACCCAACGGGAGCGGATCGGACAAGGTGACTGGGCGGTCATCCGATTTACGGGGAATCCGCAGGATCAACAGTATCACTGTTGATCGCCGACTTTCCTTCCGTCATCAGTGATGACCGTCATTCAGGAGACGGATCGTCCGATCTCACTCCTCGGATCGCGGAAATGAAGAATCGCGAAGTGGCGGTTCACCTCCAGCTTCGTAGTCCAAGTGTCGCAGAGTGTCGCTCTTAAGTCGGAAATTGGTGAAAATACTTCACTTTTCCTACCTGCTGACGATTGCTGCGTCTTTCTTCTTCGTTTCCTAACGCAATTTTTCTTCCCTGCCCGCCCACCCTTAAAAATGGGTTCTCCAACTCAGGCTCCGATCTGACGCTGGAGTGCTGCCTTGCTGCTTCGCCTTACTTTCCGCTCTTTTTCTCGCCATTCCTACCCAACGGGAGCGGATCGGACAAGGTGACTGGGCGGTCATCCGATTTACGGGGAATCCGCAGGATCAACAGTATCACTGTCATCCGGAGCAGATCTGAAAACTGAGGTTTTCCAGCCAGGAGCGGAAGTTAGGGACCGGCGTTCATATAATCATAGGGACCAATCGGATCCGATGCCGTTATTATTTCAGGGACCACTCGTTGCAGTCGCCGGTGACTGCCGTTTCCACATTATCGGACTTGGAGTACACATGTACAAGTGTTCAAGTGTATAAGTCGAGTGTACAAGTCGAATGTAAGTCTTGCGACACAGGCGCTCGGTCTGATCGTGCTGTGTGACACGTCACTGCATGCAATGGGGGAAAAACACACTTGCCCAAATATTCCGTGCCGTGCGACCCTGTTCGTTTCTGCAAATTCCTCACTTCCGACAGTGCTGTGCTGTTTGGGCTCCGATCGACGCCGAAAGATACGACGCATACCAACGCAAGGTAAGATACTGCGGTTTAGATGTATCGAACACCACATCGGCTTTCCTCGTCCTCCTGTGACACTACGAACTTGCAAGGGGAAACACGAACTTACGAGGGAACTTACGAGGGTGTAAAGGCACACGCCGTCGAGTGTATGTATTCCTGCTTATGTTCTCGTGTCGCCGAGAGTCCCATGTCTCAAGGGCGTTTGGAAACGCCGCACGTGTTTTCATACGTTAGTTATCCTCCTCTCTTGCACGCTTTTTTTACCTACGTGCTCTTCGCTCGTGGCGTGCATGCAGAGTCGGTTATGGCAGACTTGGACAACATCAAAAAACACGCGCTTCGTGCCTTTAAGCTATTCTTAGAAGATAATCCCTATGGATTGTGGGACGACTTGAAGGAGGAGACCCTTTGCAGCATGACGATTTGGGACGAGTTTGCCGCCTATCTTGGCGACACCTACGCGATTCCGGTAGGTTGCGTCGGTGCAGGTAGCCGCCTGGCTCCTGGAACCGCGGTGCAGTACTTGTCGCAGATGATGAATAGAGCTTCTGAAAAGTTCAAGGCTAAGGGTTCCGCCGAGATTAAGCTATTCTTCACTTGCCTGGAGTACAAAGCGAACACCGAATTTTCGAAATGGTTTTTCAAGGTGAAGCAGGGGCTGAAGCGTGTGCTGTTCAACTGCCAAGTGGAAGCTGGCCACATATTGGATAAGAGCGCGACTCCCCTCTACCTTGTGCATATCCGCATGATTGTCCGCGCGTATTCCCTAGAGGGTTCAACCGAGTCCGCTATGCGAAAATTCACCATCCTGTCCTTGTATCTTGTCGCTGGTCGTACGGGTGAGATAGCGACGGTTACGATTACTGGCCTGAAGTGGGACCTGAACTTCAAGAGCATCTTCAGCGAAGTGCCGCAAACCAAGTCCGCGAAGCTCAAGCTGATCGCCTTTATGGCAGGGTTTGACCGGCTTTGTGATTGGTTTACCAGCTTCCTCGATTACCTTGTCACATCTAATTCCCGCCACATCTATGATCCTGACCAAGCAGACTGGTTGATTTCCGAGCTGCATCACACCGATCGTGCAAACACTGCGATAGGTACGTAACTCAACGCGCTTTTTCCTTTGAGCCCTCTTCTCACTTGTCATCAACGGGTTCTTTAGCTGGGTATTCATGTTCACTGCCTGTCACTATGCGAGTTTCGTAAAAAGAGTGGTGTGGATACAGCATCACATTCTCCTAGCATCATCGCGAATGCGCAGAGCCCTAGAGTGTTCTCCTCATTGTTATCCTCATTTTTTGCGGTGGTAAAATCTCTGAACGGCATTGACTTCTACCCTGACCCTGCGGGCCAACCCCCTGAATTCCTTGGCCCTGCGGGCTACGACTGATTGTGAAATCGATATCTAGCAAATTTAAAATTCTAATCGATCGATTCCGGTACTTCAAGGGACTAAATCGATTGACACCAATTTCTCGGCTCTGGTAAAGTGGTAATCGATCGATATTGATATTTCCGATGTGTAAAAAATGGGTATCGATCGATACTGATATTCTAATATATCGATATATCCGGCCCAACCGATTATGGTTGCTTAACACTGTGAGTTATATACGGGTCTGTGCACACGGGCCCCCAATTCCAACTCAACTGGTTGCTTAACACTGTGAGATATATACGGGTCTATGCACACGGGCCCCCAATTCCAACTCAACTGGTTGCTTAACACTGTGAGATATATACGGGTCTGTGCACATGGGCCCCCGTTCCAGCTCAACTGGTTGCTTAACACCGTGAGATATATACGGGTCTGTGCACACGGGCCCCGGGGCCACTCAACTGCTTGCTTAACACTGTGAGATATATACGGGTCTGTGCACATGGGCCCCCAGTTCCAGCTCAATTGGTTGCTTAACACTGTGAGATATATACGGGTCCGTGCACACGGGCCCCCAGTTCCAACTCAACTGGTTGCTTAACACTGTGAGATATATACGGGTCTGTGCACATGGGCCCCCAGTTCCAGCTCAACCGGAGGGCTGTGATTCATGAGGCATGCATCGCATCATCATCTCGCACGGGATGTGTCGAACATTTTGACATATGGATGGCCCCAAGGGGCTTCGTGAGCCTCCGGGTCTGTGCACACGGGCCCCCAATTCCAACTCAACTGGTTGCTTAACACTGTGAGATATATACGGGTCTGTGCACACGGGCCCCCGCCCGGCTCAACTGGTGCTTAACACCGTGAGATATATACGGGTCTCGTGCACACGGGCCCCCAATTCCAACTCAACTGGTTGCTTAACACTGTGAGATATATACGGGTCTGTGCACATGGGCCCCCAGTTCCAGCTCAACTGGAGGGCTGTGATTCATGAGGCATGCATTGCATCATCATCTCGCACGGGATGTGTCGAACATTTTGACATATGGATGGCCCCAAGGGGCTTCGTGAGCCTCCGGGTCTGTGCACACGGGCCCCCAATTCCAACTCAACTGGTTGCTTAACACTGTGAGATATATACGGGTCTGTGCACACGGGCCCCCAGTTCC
>LGRX02003078.1:42174-60144 GCA_001247695.2 Cymbomonas tetramitiformis | reverse complement strand
CTCCAGACCCGAAGGCAGTATCAGTGTTCAATATGCAGCTGGTAACTGCTGAACACTGTCCATGCCATTTTCACTATCGCTGGAGCAACATCAATATCTACATTGCATTCTGACAGTTGATACAGATGATCACTTCACATGCATGTACCAACTCAGATCAGCAACCATACATGAATTGACAAAAGGTGGTTGTGGACGTACACACACACAAACATTGTGTTGTGTAAAAACTGCTTAGATTACATCTAGCAGTGTCCAGATGTATTTGAACACAGAGATGTCACTTGATATACTCGTTGTATACATCCAAATATATCTTAGGATCTGACACAACTGTGAAATCATTTACAGTTGATTCATCTTAAATATCACCAGAGAGTGCATTTGCCTCCATGAGTCTCAATCAGAAAAACCCACATTACATGTTCACTATACATGTTGATTTTTTGAAATATTCACTGTTGTGCCATGAAAAATATCATGTGCAAAAGTGAAGAATGTTGCGATATTTCTGTAGCTTGCAACACACACACACACTGAGATATGATATATATATTATCCGAAACATGGCTGAAAAAGGCTGTAAAATCGGTGAAAAATGCTGGCGATAAATTTCAAAACTGAAATTTCGACCTCATTTTATTTCAAAAAATATTTTAATACCTATTGAGGTATGTGAAAATTACAACAACCATGGTCATATCTCGTGTAACACCCTAGATATTAGGTGTGTAATATATAGGGGTGAACATATTGGCTGTAACGAAAAATCGGTCAAAATACAATACGTGTAATCTTTTGCAAATTCGGGATTGATTTTTTTGCTATAATGGATATTTATCTATCAAATAACAATCCCTGAAAGACATAACACGTGTAACACCCTGTAACACCCTAATATTTGAATGTGTGTGTCAGGGGTGTAACGTACCCTCTGAAAATTACTTAACATTCACTTAGGTATTGAATGCAGTTTTGCTTAAAAATCTTTGCAAAAACGTTATACTACTTATTTTTTACCTGTATTAGGGTTACTGATATCAAGTAACACCCTAAACCCTGTATTGAGTAACAGGGTCACTGTAACTATATATGCTCTAAAATGCCAGTTTTATTTCGTAAAACTTCGTTTTTTGGTATTATTATATCATGCTAAATCATCATAGACATGATAATACTACGGGCAACAACCCAAGAACTGTGACAGATGATTCCTATAAGGAATGCATGCTATTTTGAGGTATTGGCAATTGACAACTGCCACTATATCACACACTTCCTTGAGGGGGGAAGAAGGTGGATATATATATATACTTACCTCATTATTATGTACGAATATAATACATGTATGTAAACATGTCGATATACCATATATAACATATAAATCACACACACTCAGTTAGACAATTAGCTGAAGGTATTTTTTGTGCTGTGTTTTGTTTTTAGATGGTTACTATCGAAGAGGAAGAGCATGAGGTTCCTGATATCAACCCAGATCATTCGACTTGGTTTTTCGACATACTTGGTTCATACGATGCATACAGTCGGTTTAAAATCCCGAAGTGGATCGCTGGTTATGCCGATACACTAACCAGATATGACCACATAGGCTATTATGACAATGTCAGTCGCATGAAACCAGATATGAGCCGGTACGTACAAGGATCCTGCCAATGAGCCTCAGGCACCAGAAGCAGAGTATACAGCAGACAGTCCTCCGATGGTCTTTGTAGATCCAGATGCAGATACAGTACCAGCACCAGCTCCACCCAGTTTGGTCCCCAAGGTGAAAATGACACCACCTAGGGAATTCAAATCAGGACAGGATGCAGAGGTCTGGTTGGATACAGTGGACAGATATTTCCAGTTCACTTATCCAGGTGTCAATGATAAGGATTTGATCACAGTGTTTCTTACTCTCATACAGAATAACGACAGACACTATTTCCAGGTCTTGGCACAACAACCATATGCCACTTATGAGATGGTCAGACAGACGTTCCTCAGACAATTTGGTAATCCTCATAAGAGATCGGTAGCCAAGAAACACCTAATGGCACTGACTCAAGGAACCCAAACCTTTGCAGATTATTTGCGCACATTTACATCACTGGCTTCTTTAGCAGCAGTTGATTTAAATGATGTGCTAATAAAGGACAGATTCGTCACCAGTATGGATTCTGATCTCCGCAGACAGTTCCAGCTCAGATACCTGACAGAAGAGCAGAGGAACAATCTGTCGTGGCAAGAAACCACACAGATATTGCTTGATTTGAACTACGTCATTCACTCAAAGCAATCAGAAACCCTTCACTATCGGGGTCAGAAGGAGCAGTCATCTGGAGGTCCATCCAAGAAGGATAAGGACAGAGGACGTGGCCAGAAGCCATATGACAGAACCAACAGAAATCGGAATTGGAATCAGAGTGGCAGTCAGAACTCCAATCAGAATCGGAACAAAGGAAAAGGTGGTAAAGGCAAGGGCAAAGGAAAAGGAAAAGGAAAATCACAGAATGATAAGACCTGCAATCGTTGTGGTCGTGTTGGTCACATCGAGAAGGATTGTTTTGCCACCAGGACCAATGATGGAAAGGAGATCAAGGGTAAGCCACCAGCTCAGAATCCTTTTCAGAATCAGAGACAGCCACAGAAGAATCAGGGTGCTAAGGATGGGTCTGGCAAACTCATCAATACGATCAACACCTTGGTCAAGGAACTGAAGAGTCAGCACAGCATCAATGCAGCAGTTGCAACTCCAGATCCAGTTCCATCAGCTCCAGCTCCTCAGGGAAACTCTCAGGGTACTGCGCAGGTACCGGTGTTGAGAGCACCCCGAGGGTAGATCAGCCTGAAGATGCCACTGAAGCAAGTGGCCGGATTGAGAGTATCTCAGAAGAAGTCCTTTCCAGTCTGACATTGCAGTTTCAGCAGATGGACAATCCCACAGAACACATCGCACAGATGCAGTCTCAAACAGCACAGCTGAAATCACAGAAGAAGCTGTTGTTGTATAAAGGGAAAGTTTATGGACAGAGTACTCACATTTTGGTAGATCCAGGAGCCACATCGTCTTTCATCGACAGACAGTTCGCTGCTCAGCTTGGTATACCTCCCACAGATTCTTCATCATTTTCAGTGGGATTGGCTGGAGGAAGCCAACTATCATGCACATCCTATCTTCCCAAGGCTACATTTTCTTTGGGCAAGTATAAGGATACAGAAGATTTCTACATCATTGACATGAAACCATTCACTGTCATTCTGGGTCAAGATTGGTTGGAGAGGAGGAATCCACACATTGACTTTCAGACCAAAAATCTGACGATCACTAGGAAGCATTCATCAGGCTCCAGTATTCGCACAGTATTGTCCAGAGTTGAGCAGACTCCAGACTCAGATGGCCTTCCTGAAATGGAATTGGTCAGTGCCACCACTATGAGGAAACATCTCCGTCGCATTCGATCCAGTAGTTCGGCTGAAGAAGCCGTAGCATATCTCTTTTTCCTCTCCGAGGTCGATGGTGAATTGGTCTTTGCAGCATCAGACTCAGACACTACAATGGAAGACCCCGAGGTCACAGCAGCACGTGATCAAGTGAGAGAAGACTTTTCAGACGTTTTCCAAGAGGATCTTCCGGCTGGTCATAGGCCAGAGCGGTTTGAAGGTGGATATCATAGAATCGACATCGAACCTGGACATAAGCCTCCTTCACAGCCAGTACGCACCATTCCAGCACCCATGATGGAGGAACTCAAACGGCAAATCATCAAATATGTCGAGTTGGGTATCCTTCGTCCATCATCATCGCCATATGGATGCCCAATCATTTTCGCTCCTAAGCCAGGGGGAAAGTGGAGGATGTGTTGTGATTATCGTGCCCTGAATAACATCACCATCAAGGACACGTATCCACTACCACCACATGACACCCTACTAGAGCAGCTGAAGGGATCAAGATGGTTCAGTAGATTTGATTTCAACCAGTTCTTTCACCAAATCCCCATTCATCCGGATGATATACATAAAACTGCTATTCGCACCAGATACGGTTCTTATGAATGGACAGTTATGCCTTTCGGATTGACCAATGCTCCTGCAACAGCACTTCGTGTAGGAAATCGGGCATTTTTCGACTTCATCGACCAGTTCCTTGTCATATTCATGGACGACACTATCGTATACAGTCCAGATTTTGACAGTCATGTGAAGCATGTTCGACAGTTCCTCCAGCGTTGCAGAGATCACCAGTTTTTCATCAGGCCTTCCAAGGTGGAGTTGTTCGTTAAATCTATAGATTTTATCGGACATCACATATCTGAAGCAGGCCTATCCATCATCGAAGACAGGATCAGAGCAGTCATGGCAATTCAGCCTCCAGTGTCTTATGGTCCTACCGTTGGAAAGCAGCCTCTACGCCGTATGGCTAAAGATGGCAAGTCATCCCTTCGGTCATTCTTGGGCATGGTTGGTCAATTTAGGAGATTCATACCAAAGTTCTCCAAAGTTGCCGAACCTCTCAATCGTCTCCTTAAAGATAATGCAGAGTTTGTCTGGGAAACTGAGCAGCAGCAGGCATTTGATAACCTCAAAAGTGCCATCTGTAACGCTCCAGTATTACAACTTCCAGATCAGAAACTGCCATCTATTTTGGAGGTCGATGGATCAGGCACACACGTTGGCCAAGTATTACTCCAGGATCAAGGAAAAGGTATGAAGCCATGTGGCTATCACAGCGTCACTCTATCCGATACACAGAGACGTTGGCCTATTCCTGAGATCGAGCTATTTGCCATTGTGGAAGGCTTCCGATTCTTTCGCCACATCTTGTTGGGAGCTCCTGAGACTATTGTACGCTCAGATCATCAGCCACTGGTTTATTTCCAGACCAAATCCACACTGAGCCCCAAACAGGCACGGTGGTTGGATGAGCTCTCTGAATACAACTTCCGTATAGAGCACATTGCTGGCGAGAAGAATAAGGTTGCAGACGCACTCACGCGTATCTCTGCACTTTTTGAACTTACTGATTGTCTTCATCATATGGACATCAGCGAGGTCATTCCATCTGCAGATCCTATACATTCATTGCTCTTATATCTTCTTCATCAGCTCATCAGCTACACAACATCATTATATCCGAGTATGATCGTGACACATTTGCACAGACTATTTTGGCTAAGCTGACATCATCGACTTCATCACAGTCAGTCAGCAGCTTCAGCTTCGAGCTCATTCAGGGGTTGATCTATCGTAAGACCATATATGGCAGACAGCTGTACATTCCACCAACAGCTAAAGTCCCCACAGATGACGGTGAGATCACACAACTTCGCCACATTCTTCTTCACGAGTGCCACTCAGCCACTATTTCTGGTCATGTAGGCAAAAATCGCATGCTTCATCTTCTGCGTAGCCGGTATTATTGGCCAGGAATGACAACGGCAGCTATCAAATACATTCGGGAGTGCCCCGTTTGTCAGCGCCAGAAAACGAGGCGACACAAGCCTTATGGTCAGGCACACATACGATATTCTGTGCCTAAGACAAAATGGCTTGATGTATCTCTTGATTGGATCACTGATCTGCCTATCACCACTAATGGGCACGACAGTATATTTGTGGTAATGTGCCAATTCTCTCATCGTTGTCATCTCATTCCCTTCAGCATGACCTGGACAGCTCAGCATACTGCTTCCATCTATATGCAGCATATCTTCAAGCTCCATGGTCTTCCGAGGAACATCATCTCAGATCGAGACCCCAGATTCACCTCTACATTCTGGCAGACACTGTGGAAATCTACTGGTACGAGATTGTCCATGACGTCATCACACCATCCACAGTCGAATGCTGCCAATGAGAGGAGCCATGCCTTCATTGAGGACATCCTCAGGTATTTTTCAAATTGTTGATTCATGATATGATTTCACCATCCTCTGGTTTATAAACTGATTAAGTAGTATTTTTTTTCATCCTCAGGTGTTGTTGCAACGATACTTCAGCCAATTCGTGGGAGGACAAGTTGCCTCTGGTGGAGTTTGCAATTAACAATACCGTTTCTGCATCAACTGGTTATTCACCATTTTATCTCGACTCGATGGCGCAACCACTTTCGCCTCATGACCTGGTTATCACTATTCCGCCAGAAGCTCCTGTTCCAATACAAAGAGCTATTCGAGATCATTTTGACCAGTACTCGGCTGTTCATGCCAACGCGGTAGACAACATTTCCCGAGCAGCAGAAATTAGCCAAGCCAGATTCAATAAGACTCACATGCCTAAGCAGTTTGCAGTTGGACAGAAAGTTCTTTTACGGACCGAGTTTATTCAATGGACTGGTTTGACAGAGGCAGGCAGACACTTTAAGCAGCCATATATTGGACCGTTCACTATTTCCAAAGTGCTTGGCCATGGACGTGCATACGAGTTAGATTTCGGAAATCTTGATATCCGTATTCATCCGGTACAGCCTGTATCCAGATTAGAGCTGTACAATGACTCGATCCAAGCACCTTTGCCTCTGCCACAGATGATCACCGAAGAAGGGCAACCACTGTTTGAGATATCACATATACTCTCGGATAAATTCACTAGAGGTGTCAAATACTATTTAGTACGATATGCAGGCTACGGTCCTGAGCATGACACCTGGGTCAAAGCCACAGAGTTGACCAATGCAGCAGACATTATAGCTGCCTATGAAGGCTAGACATTATATTAAGCCTTATGCCCTTACTTCTTGTAATATATACTAATACATGTCGATCATCTATATAACCTTGCTCTTAATGTTTATCATTATGTTGCAATGAAGCGGGAATTGATCCTTCCTTGCTAAAGGTGTAGTGAGCCTTGTTCAAAATCATACCCTTGCACAGATACGCACACATGCGAGATATCATATCTGTGGATAAATAAAAACTGCTAAATGCTACCTTTGCCAAAACCGTGGTTTGTCATCGGATTTTTGGCCAGTCATCCGAGCTACCGGAGACATCGACTGAGGTAGACGGAGTTGTGATCCTAAGTTGTGCTTGACAAACATAACTAAATAAATTTCACATTAGTACGTGGCGAATCCATTCTCACTCATCGCGATAGATGTTCGTCAAAGCGTGCGTACTGGACAAAAACATTGAGGAGTTGAGCAGACCGGTTGAGGATTATAAGTCCAATTCCGTTAAGCAGGGCCACTCCGTTTGCATTAAAAACAAGCCCCAAAAATCGGGCTCCCCATCGCCACCTATGATCCTCCAAAGTAGCTTAAGGAGGGGAGGAAGGGTTGGGTGCACTATATCAGGCCGAGAATCGTGCGATTATAAATCGTTAAATCGTGGGATCATCGTTCGCTAAAGCGACGACGGCTAGCGCAAATAATCCGTAACGTACACTTCGGATGCTTTGAATCGTCACTCTGACGCACGATACGTATGGATCAATCAGTAATCCAGCGTCAATCTGCATCACGAAACGCAATTCATTGAACCTTGAAACGTCACTCTGAAATACGATACGATTTCCAGAAAGGTGGGCTACATCCTAAGAACTGTAAGGTGAGGGACTAAAGTGGACTTAGTTCCCCCCAATAACCTAAAAACACCATGAGGGACGCCTCAAATCGGTGTAAGAAGACTGGTACCAGCAAGAAGCGACAACAACAAAGACATCAAAGACATATACAAAGGTATGCCCGTTGTGAGGTCACAACTCTCTTAAGAGGGGAGATCTGTCAGGGTTATGACCGATGACATATGTGTCATACATGTCATACGTGTCATACCTGTCATACATGTCATACCATGTCATGTCATGTCATGTCATATATTATTATGACAGTCGGTCATGTCATATATTATTATGACAGTCGACAGTATGGTCGATCATGACTGTACAGGTCGAGTCGCGTCATACATTTATGACAGTCGTCAGTACGGTCGACGATGACTGTACATGTCGCCAGATGATTATGTCATATCATCAGGCATCCCTGTCATCGAGAGTTCGTATGATTGAACTCGAAGATGGCAAAGCAAAGATACATCTTGGAAACAAACCAAGAACCATCTTTAGCTTTCAGCATGCGCAGAACTCGCATGTGCAGCATGAACGAACTAGTCGTTACTACCATGCTGGTCGTTCAACCTACGTCTCGGGTTCACAACCCAATGGCGGTACCATCTAAGATGATGGGTGACGTAGGTATAAAAGTGAGGAAGCGTTGTGCTTCAGCAGATCCTCTTACAGAGACTGCACTCACAAACCCGCTCATCCGTTCACCTGCATTGCTGTCCAACTTTGCAGTGTTTCATTGTATATTGATAATATATTCACGGCGCTTGTATCTACAGCCGTATCAACCTCGCTATCAGCCTTAGGGTTTGATGTACGATATTTTTTCTTTGTTCTTAAAGTGGCGAAGGAAGGAATAGACGTGGCTGATGTGGACAAACGGAAGGAGTTCTACCAGAAATATGGGATCAGTTGCAAGGGCAAGTTTTTGACTGGCACTGAGTTCAGCACGTATTGTCATCGTCTTGGTTTCATCAAGGATGTCATCGAATCTGCCAAGGCCAGGTTTGCCTCGCTGATGGGTTGGACTGAATACCCAGATTGGTATGAACACGGACAGGGTATCACGGACGTCTATGATGATGAGGAGGATACGCAGGAGACTATACTCAAACTAAAGGCTGACAACCCTTGGGGACCCTATGATTTTGATGGGGAACCGTACCGTGATTCGCAGCATATGACGTACGTGCAAAATCATCACCAGACACTTAGGCAACACGGAGCGCCTGATTTGGAAACCAAGCTTCTGATGTGGATGTTAATCAAATCTTCCAACAAATTCTACACTGCACGCTTCGATGAGGTCATGAAGAGCATGTTGAAAGCAAAACGATGGAAGCGCGTTGATTCCAAGGAAGGAAGGGCTACGGACCGGAGTGTGAATAAGCCATCGCAGGATAGCATGCATACTTACAAGACTCTTGTGGATTGCGCTGGTGAGTTAGTCCTCACAAGTATTTTTTGTAAGTTGCAGGATTTCAAGTCCTAATGAGAGTTATGTTTGCTATGCAGCCACGCGTATGATCTTGTGCTACATTCACTCCTTGCCGGAAGACTACATCAAGGTTCGAAATGCCGGTCGCTTTGGGGCTACGTTCACGAGTCCGAAGCTTTATGGCCCTGCCTACACTGAGGCCCCCGTGAAGGATCCCACATGGTTTGTGGAGACGTTGGGCATCAGCCATACGAAAAGGGGGTTTGAGGAAAACTGCCTGAATTTGCTATGGGCGATTCAAGCAGCAGCTGGGTCTCAGATTAATATGGCCCCTGCAGTACTGGCAGCGTCGCGGATGATGGAAGCCAAAGAAATGCCAGATATCATTCACGAGATCGCCGCGTTCGGTGCGAAGGTGACCCCGTTGATACACTTGTGATGATCATGCCTTGGGGATGTAAGGGCAGTTGGTATATCCACTGAGAAGTGTGACAATCGTATACGATTGTCAAGCTCTGGCGTTACCTTGACTTAGAGTTTGCTCTGTCTCTGAGTTCGAAGACTGATTCTGATGCGTATTACAGGCTGTTTGGGAATGGCTGGAACTCCGTGTGAAAGCGTCACGCCGGGAGGGCGGGATGCCGGATGCTCTGAACCAAACGGAGATTTTCGAACCTGATTGGGACTCGAAGAGCGCCGTGATTGAATTCATGGAGCTGAAAATCGAACACAAGGAGCTGCATGCTGCCGAGGGAGTCCAGCATGCGGTGGACTTCAACAAGTGCCATCGCGCGTTGCTGGACAAGCTTCTGAGGGGTTTGCTGGATTTCAGAATAAAGGTTAGAGCTGTTCAAATATTTACATTGCTATGTATTAAGTATTTGCTGCGTATGTATATCAAAGCAGACTGATGAAAGCAATGTTCCACAGGTTAACGAATCTTTCGCCGACAGGAATAAGGGTGCACGCAGCAATCAAGTCATGGTCAATTGGCGCAATGCAAAAACATTGCAACACAATCACTATGGAGTGGATCTGATCTTTGTGGATTGTCCTTTTGGGCTGTTTTCGGAGGTATGGGATACCTTTTCAACAGACTTCTACTCATACATGGGTGGTATTTGCATGTCGACTATGGATTATGGTGGCATTGTGATTCTATTCTTACCGGACTCGACTACCCGCAGTATCGTGACCATTAATGGAAAAACCTGCGCGATATCCAGGCAGCAAGCAATCATCGATGCCTTCTGCGCTTCGACCACCGGCTGGCCGCTGAAATGGACATGCCACCAAACGGTTCAATACTGGAATCGAGGCGGAGGACGCATGGGTAATAATGCGGCTGCTCCGGTCAGCGTTTTGCAACCATATGTGTTGCTGCACTTGGTGGAAGATCCCTCAAAGAGTAATAAACTACCGAAGTGGGCCCCGATGCGAAGCACGGTCGGAAAGTTTGCGAACGCGTTCACGAACATCATGGTAAGAATCCTGGTATGCATTCATTTCTTGTCATGAATGAAACTCCGCTAAACAAAATTGCCAAGCAGGTGCACTAGCTCGGATACCCAGACTCGCGTGTGACAATCGTATACGATTGTCAAGAAGGTGCACTAGCTCCGACACTCAGACTCACGTGTGACAATCGTATACGATTGGCAAGCAGGTGCACTAGCGCCGACACTCAGACTCGCGTGTGTTGTTTGTTTATGAACAGGAGGTACCGCTGCCACCTAAGGAGTACCTGAAGAAAGCAGATGGACAAAATATTCGCAGCGTTCAGAAGCCAATCCGTCTCTACCGTGAACCGATGCGCTTGTACAGCAACATGAATGCTTGTGTCATGGAATTTCCTTGCGGAACGGCTCCAGCCTCCATGGCGGGGTATATGGAGCAAAGGCATGTCCTTTCGATCGACATGGATGCAGAGGTGGTGGGAATGGCCAGATCACGGTATTCCGAGGTGCTCGCAGGGGACAAAGCGCTGATAGAACAACAAAAGGCCAATGTCGGTGATGACCAAATGGAATTGGATGATGTCGCGGCAGCTTTAGGCATTGATGCTATTCCGGCTACTCCGGTTACGGAGGCTGTGCAGCCAGAAGTTTGTATCGAGTTGTCAAGTGCTCTCGCGGCATCGTTGCTAGCGCAACAGTAAATCTTCATGAATGCTAGTACATTTCACACTGGCGGGCTCCGACCCTAGAACCGAGGACACGCACGAAACATACATTTCAGGGTAGCACAAAATATCCAAATAATTGTAATAATACTATCTGCCTGCATAATAAAAATGTTGCACATCCCCGATCATAAATCGTTAGCTATGATCCATCCCCCGAGCCCATCCGTTGTACTGTCGAGTTCATCTTGTTGAAGTGTTTTTCTTGTATATGTCATGCATTGGCATACTTTGGCAAATAGACTCTCTTCACGGGGAACCGGGTTGAAATAGGAGCGACCAGAGCGCAAATATTTATCAACAATGCGTATCACGCGTGCAGCAAGCCGGCATGTCATGTACACATCGGGGTAACGATTCAAAATTCTATCGGTTGCCGGCGCGTTTGATAAGCTGTCGATGGCCCACACCCCAGCGTTTGACAGGTCATCGTAACGGAGCAACACACTGATATTTACCAACGGAACATTGGGCACATGGAGCATGGAAACGAATGGGGAGCAAGTATCATCGCCACATCGAATCTGACATTCCAAGATGGGAAGTGAGGACGATTGTCGAATTGAAGAGTCGAATTGAATCGGACATGTAGAACATGTTCGTGGGGGGACTCGGGCAGTGGGGTTAAAAGGATGGTGTCCAGCGCGAACATTTTGAGGTGGTCCGCGATTAATTTCGGAGACATGCACATTCCGCGAGGTGCCACCATTTCAGGATACTTTTGATGAAAAATGCTCTGTAGGCGTAGCAGGGAGACATGGGCTCGGTGAATTAAAAGACGAAGGTTGGCGTCCTCCATAAAAAAATATAGGCGGTAAGAAGAGAGCGGGTGATAGCGTTGCCGCAAGGGACTAGCCCAACACTTAGCGCGGGTTGCGCACGCCCGATTATTGTATCATTGAACTGTGGCAGGATACCGATGCGCATCCAACAGTTGAAAATACCATGTTTCCCGAGTGTCGCGGATAAACCTCCACTTAGCCTCAGAGGGGTCATGTGTAGGAAACAGCGCAGGATCGACGAACACTTCCTCGCGATATAAGAACAAATTCCAGGAATGGCACACACAGCATTTTTCGTATTCGATATACATACGTTCAAGCTCAACAAGTGCGTCTTCCATGAACTGAGGAGTATTCATATTGTAGGAGGCTAGGTTTTTACTGCGAGAATAAATGAATAAAAGACATGTAACATTACTTATATAACAATAAACTTCGAGGGACTTCCTTCCAACACGGTGTCGACAATCGTGTACGATTGTCAGAAGTGTCCGGAGGGTAGTTTTGGTATGCACGGCGTGAAACTTAATGTTTTTCATACATGTAAATATACGGTTTATTTGTGTACAGTCACGTGACATAAGTGTTAGCTACCAAGCATACGTCTCCTCATTGCACGCGCTAGCATCAATTATGCGCGTTAGGGTGCAGATTCTGAACATACGCCCGCAAACTGCGCATCTCCTTTCATCTTCCTGCAGCAGATCGCTTTCCAGCTCTGTCAGGGCACCGTGCGTTGTTTCGCTGTAGCGGTTTCTATTTCGCCAGCCCCGCCACTCCAAATCTGAGTATCGGTGGTAGATCCACCCGCCCTCATACCAGTACACGAGATGCCTCACACCGAACCTTTCGCTGGATCTACGGCCGTGGACGTACATCGGCCAAAAACTCCACCAGTGATAGGTCCTGAGATTAACAGCATGTTGCCCGAAGTCCTCCCAGTCTTCTTCTGCTTGTTCCCGCGCTTGCAGCCACAAGCGGAGAATTAAAGGGTCTTCAGGAACCCATTGGGCTTGTTGTAACTGGCAGTCGCGAAACGTAAAAGTATCGAAAGGCCATATCCAATACTGCAATATTCCAATATTTGGCATACTGGTGTAGGTAGTCTAAGGTGCGGGTTGTGGTTCTATGTGACGAACGCAGGTGTGTGCAAATGACCTCCGGTTACGACTCCTCTAACATATACCCTAAAACCCTGAACCTTGGACGCCCCGATATGTCCATGTGCAGCACACCTGACATCCAGACTCACGCGTGACAATCGTATACGATTGTCAAGCAGGTGCACTAGGTCCGACACCCAGACTCACGTGTGACAATGGTATACGATTGTCAAGCTCTGTCGTTGGGTTCGTCTCTCTGACGCACGTTTGACACTCGCATGCGACTGGGTTATACCCCCTGAGTCCCTGGTTAGGTGGGGAGGGGGGAGTCAGTGTATATTCCTTAAGTATGAAGAATTTTTTTAAATTTTCTTAAGTATGTGAAAACGCAGGCGTCGACGCGTTCCGACGCGTTACCCTCCTTAAGTATGGGCTTAAGTATGGGAGCCCTGATTTGTGAAATCTTAGAATGTTAAGAATGTTTGGTCCACTCCGTCCACTCCGTCCACAGTGGACGGAGTGGACGGACCGGACGGACGGAGTGGACCGATACTAATCCCCTCGCAGTCATCAACACGGGCTTCCCCGTTTCCTTGTGCACTCGGGCGACATGCGCGACGAGGGGGGCGATGTCCATCTCCTGCACTTGTGGAAGCAGGTCTTGCAGCTGGCGTTGCATGTTCTCAAGGCCGCTTTCCTCCCCGAAGAAGATCTGGCTTAGCTTGCGCCTCTTGACTGCGAACCATTAGTGTGCGTTGTACGCACGCGTCTGCTGTCACAAAGTCTGGCGGACCTCCCCTAGCACGAGCCTGGCTGTACTGAGTACAACGGGGGCTTGCCCATACTACGTCGAAGTATCCTGGGGGGTATCTCCAGTAGTCCCAACCCTCGATGGCCGCCACGTGAGTCGGCTGCCATACAGGGTCAGAATCCAGTGTCACTGGTGTCGACATCGGGACGCAACGAGCAAATTCTCTTTATAGTGAACCTGCTCCACTACTGAATAACACCAGTATTCGTACTGGTCGGGCATCAATCGCAGCGAGGGTGGTACAGTAACGTAGGTGGTTTCTCCTTTACTCGTCACCTCTCGGCGTTCCCAGGGCAGGCATTCAGTCGAATTGTCCTCCGACTCCTCTTCTCAAGGTGTCCCTAGCATGGGAGACGAAGAAGCATACAGTGCCGCCACGGTGGGGCCTGCTGTATCGCGGCGTTGTTCTCGGCGGCTTAAGGCGGCGTCGCGCACCTGGCCTTCTAAGCTTCCATGGCTACATGGCATGGCATGGCATGCTGAGAAGCAAAAAGCGAAGCACTGTCGCGCACATGATCCTGCGGTCATATGATGTAATGGCGATATCCATGTTAACATCGCATGGTAATTAATCGTGCTGTCCAAAAAGATCGACGCCTAGTGGAGATCGCATATTTGTGATCGACAGCGCCTAGTACTTACCTTAGTCAATCAGCAGCAGCAGCAGCAACAGCAAAGCTCGATTCCCAACGGGCGATACAGTCGAATGTTCCATTTCACGATCGCCAGACGCTAACGGTGACAGTGCCACAACAGTCGCGTGTATGTACCACGACGCCACCCACGCGTTATGGCATGGCATGCTGGGAAGCAAAAAGCGAAGCACTGTCGCGCACATGATCCTGCGGCCATATGATGTAATGACGATATCCATGTTAACATCGCATGGTAATTAATCGTGCTGTCCAAAAGGATCGACGCCTAGTGGAGATCGCATATTTGTGATCGACAGCGCCTAGACCTCTGACCGTTATAGTCTTGGCATGAAGTAAATTACCTTACCTTACTTACCTCTGACCTTTATTCCCTAGCTCTGCTAGTTCCCTAGCTCTGCTAGTGGTCCTATCCGGAAACTGGCATTCAATCATTCAATCATACATTCAGCTTAATCAGCAGCAGCAGCAGCAGCAAAGCTCCAATCCCAACGGGCGACGCAGTGGAAATTGCCATCTGACGATCGCCAGGCGCTAACGATGGCATCGCCACCTCGCCACCGCAGTCGCGACGCCACCCCGACGTCATGGCATGGCGGACCCGATGCGCAGCGTGTGCATGCTGAGAATGCGACCATATGAGCGCGCCACGTCGGAACGATAATTAGTCAAGTCGCGGCGATCGTCCGATTCGCTTCGTTGGGAATTTTGCACAGTCGCGTGTCTGAAGCCGCGACGCCACTCTCAGGTTATTTATGCCGCGCGATTAATGTCTAGATGTATCTGACGATGTACCTGCAGTTGAACGACGATGGAGAGGATCTAGGCGTTTTTTTTTTCTCTTGGCAATCGAATGAGAGCTCGGAGGGGAGGGTGACGGATTTGTCTGTTCATAAAACGCATCGAAACGACTGTTCTGAGACCATCTGAGCGCGCCACGTCGGAACGATAACTAATCAAGTCGCGGCGATCGTCCGATTCGCTTCGTTGGGAATTTTGCACAGTCGCGTGTCTGAAGCCACGACGCCACTCTCAGGTTATTTATGCCGCGCAATTAATGTCTAGATGTATCTGACGATGTACCTGCAGTTGAACGACGATGGAGAGGATCTCTTCGTTCTGAATTCTTTTGAACACGACTCACGCTGCTCTCATTGCTTTCACCGGAAGTGCCGGCATGCCCGATTCTGCTGATCTGCATTTAATCACGCTAGGCGTTTTTCTCTCTCTTGGCAATCGAATGGGAGCTCGGAGGGGAGGGTGACGGATGTGTCTGTTCATAAAACGCATCGAAACGACTGTTTCGAAACGACTGTTCCCGTCAATAAAGTGTCGACAGACGCTATATCTCAACTGGGAATTCCGAAAGCAGAGTTTAGAAAGGAGCTGTCCGTTCGCGCTTGCAATTCTTCCGTGACCTTGAGGAATGCCCGAGCTAGAGGCAGCTTCAAGAAGGGCGCTTCTACCTTCGCCGATGCGCGAGCCCAGGTTGCAAGCGGGAGATTTACGCTTTGATAGCACGTTTGAATCTGTGTGTCCCACCACGCGCTAGTCAATGCTATACGTGTCGGATCTGTTCGTTACGCGCATCCTTGAAAACGGGACGCGTGCTTCCGGTAGAAGGTACCGCGACCAGCCTCGTGCACGCTTTTTGCGACCGCTCTCTCAAAGACATACGCGCAAGCGAATCAAACACTTGGATATCATCTTTAAGTTGTATTTCTGGAAAGTCATGTGCCCTCCTTATTGTCTATTGGGCGCACCTTACGGTGGGTTAACCCACCGTAAGAGGTTTTCGGAAACCGCATGCTGGTGCTAGCATATTGTGACAACTTGGCAAACCCATGCTTTTTTACACACCTTAGGGGTTATATTAATGCATAGACTTGCAAAAAATACGAGACATATCGCTCGTATAGGTGTGTCTTATATACGCCCTAGTACCAAGGGGTCAAGCAGAAAAATGCCCCAAATCCTTACGGTGGGTTAACCCATTTTTTCATCTATGGGTAGATTTTAAGAACGCAGATTGCATCTGGAACATGCATATTAGAATTTTCTATCATCTATGACACCTAGGGAACCTCTCTTAGATGGGGTTCAGTTATCATCTGATTATAGACGGAATTCTGAGGCGGTTTACACGAGGGGGTATGGCTTGAAAAATGCACTGAATATGTATTTTTCAGGGTGTTTCGTTGTTTTCGCTTGCGGTGGCAGGTTTTTTATACCCTGTCGGCGATCTATCGGTATATTTTCCATTTCACATGGTGGATATGAGTCTAAAGGCAATGTGTGTCACGTGTATGACCCGATATAATGCTTCAGAATGATAATAAATAGCTAAGACCTTAGGGTATGGTTAACCCACCGTAACGCTTCGTTGCGGTGGGTTACCCCACTATAAGCCCAATAGACATTATGGATTTAAAAGGTGTGCGGTGCGTTGGCAGCGGCTTCGGAAAGCTTTGCTAAAAACACATGCCCGAGCTGAAGCTTCGTTGGAATAATATGCAAACAAGTCTCTACTAAGGTCTATTTTCATTTATTTCTCCTATTTTCAACTCATTGACTTATTCTACCCATCACCCTCGCTCATCTTCTAGCACATATTTATTATGCGCAACCGATAGGGGGTGCTCGAGACACACGCGCGTCTATGCGTAGTCTGGCTTGCAACGATGCCTCATAGAAGCGACGCAAAAATGAAACAGACGACGTTTCTTGAGTGGTCTATAAGTGTCTTCAAAAGGATATTTTAGCATCAGTAGAAATTGAAACCCGACCCAACGACCAAACGTTTTGTCCTCTCAAGCTAACCAGGCATGCGATATTGTATGCGCAGACCAAGCAGCTGGGCACGCGGGATGGTCTACGGAGACTAAGCGACTTGATCATTGATATCTTCTAAGGACATCTAGCAGGCAGGCACGTGGTATGTTTTGCGGAGATCCCGCCACCGGGCATGCGATAATGCGTGCTTAAACCAAGCTGCCAAGCAAGGACGAGAATTTGATATCACTGATGTGTGACTTGAGCTGATCAGCCTGAGCATCTAGGCTTGTAAGATGCTCAGACCGAGCATTCAGGCAGTGGGTAAACTACGCGGCCTGCTGAGACCGATATCGATCATGTTGATAAGTAGTTGGTGGAACGTGATGTGTGGTGTTATAATGAGAAAAAAATGTAACGTAGTGAGGTCCAGCTGTGAGGATCAAAGGTCCCACCAATGCATATGATCCTGATTTGAGGTAGAACACAACTCATACGCCAGTTGTATGGACGTCCATTATTTTGTGCAATGTTAGGTAGCTGTGTGCATGCATGAGGTTTTGGCTGCGCGAACACAGAGAGGTATGCATGCATGTGCAGTATGTTGTAGTGTGAAACACGTGCAACCCGAGCTAGCGTAGATAGCAGATGCCGCCACGT